>JARHVA010011389.1:0-45000 GCA_037957365.1 Torreya grandis | reverse complement strand
TTATTGATAATGGATTAGGCCTAAACATTTGTAGTACATATTTACTAACAATCATGGGTATTATCACCAATACTATATTAAAGTAAGTTAGGCATGTCAAGGCTTTTAATAATTCATAGATCCCTCTGGTTGGCCAAATCACATTGGATGTGACATTGGGGCCAAAAATGGTTCTAACTAATTTTAGGTAATGTCTCAATCATTACACTATAATTTGATTTTAGTTAGACCTTCAATACATACAATAGGAGTCATCCCATATAAACCACACCAATTTTTAATATTCATACATGATGGGATGTTGTTGGCATTGCTTATCATTGATGGGGCTTTTAAATTTTGAAAAATCATACATTCTAAAATAGAGCTCATCCCTACAGATGACTACTAAAAAGCATAATGAAAAAACATTGAGGAGATGAAGATGTGTCACTATAAACAAAGTTTGAGAAATTTATCAAGTGATCCTACACCTTTTGATGATGAAAACTTATTTAATTATTATTTTTACAAAATTCCTAAAATACCAAAAAAAATTAATATTTCAAAAATCCAAAACTATTTTTAGCCTTTACATATTCTATTAGTTTTGTGGCATCTATGTTGTTTGTTGCATGTTAGTAGATAGAATATAATTCATTCTATATACACGTGTTTCAATAATATTCCAAGTGTGATGCATGCATATCCAAGTACATGATATATGCAATTTAAGATGTTGAGCCTTATTTTTACTCATGTTTTATGGACATTGGGGGCATTCAATTATTTGATCATGACACACCCAATTATATCTTTTTATGATCATTTTTTATTATAAAGTTTGAACTTATATTCTTACACATGATTTTATCCATGGTTATATATTTCACTTTGTACTTGATATACTATGTACTTAATGTTTTTTATTAGTTCACATATATCCAAGGAATAGTATGATATGCTTATGATAATTTCTTATGTTTCATGCCTTCTTTCACTTCCTTTATTGTGTTCCTTGCTTTCTATTGTCTTGCATTTTATTACTTTTTTGATCATTTAAATATGATCCATTGATTCTGGCCCCATGCCTATATTTTCCTATTGTGACATTTTCATATGTAATATTTTATTGTATGTGGACATTTGAATGTATATTTATATGATTTTTATACATTTGAGTAAGTCAAGTCCCTTTGATTATGTTTCATTTCAACATGCCCCTTGTATGTACTCTCTTTGGACCATTGGATTTTTATTTACTTTTGAGTGCTCTTGTGTGTGTACTGGATTACTTTTTGATCTATTACTATTACTATATAGACATTTTCATGATTCACATCATTCATATCAGGATTTGATGTGATCACCTAATATGTACCTCATTGCTATATCTACTTAGACATGGTACTCCTATATGATACATGATCCATTCACACATTATAAAGTGATCTTATATTTTTGAGGTAAGGTAAATAATAATTTTTAATTCCTCTCACCTCAAAAAGGGGTGAATATTAGTCAAGGCATGTTACAGAGGCATGGCTTTCACACCTTCATAGTTTTAGATTCAATGGGGGGATGCAAAAAAAGGATTGGCATTCACACCTTTTTTGTACTCAATATTTTCATATTACAGTGGGGACATGTTATGGAAACATATTATCCACACTTATACCATTTCGTAGTGTGGTCATGTCATGGAAAGTTGTCTCCCACACTTGAAAACATTCAAATTATCCATATTTCATAGTTAAATGATTCAAATACAATTTTTTAGAAACATTATATACATTGCTATCATTTTTATATGCAAGTTTAGCCTTGAGGCATATATGAGGTGCATATACAATGAAAAATACCAACTTCAATTGTAAAATCAAATTAGATATCAGATTTCAAATACTTCTATAGACTTTAGGATATACCATGATGGACTTTTATCGACTGTTATTGAGACATTATACTACATAAGTTGGTTTGGTTTTGGCAAGGTTAAGGTGACTAAATCAATAAATATTACAAAGATTATAGTATGGAGCCATTAAATCATCCAACCTGACCATTTTTATAGTGTGAGTTGACATAGATCACTCACTCTCACTAGGTTTTATGTATGATCTCAACTTCAGGGTAGAAACTCACCTTTTTTCCAATGTTAGGTGCAAGTTTTCCTCCAATATTTATATATATGAACTTTTAGGTTTTCAAATTGTCATAATATTAACTCAAATATTTCATATTAAAGCATCTCTTCAAATAATATTTACAAAAGGCAAGATGGTTGCATTGATACACATGTGTACTCCATATCTTATTTTTTTTATTCCAAGCATATAAAATTCCTTCAATTCCATATTATATGCACCGATTATATATTGTAACATGTTATTATTTATTTTTCAGTCACCAGTAAAGTAATTGATCTAGAATCATGAAAATTCAATATGTATGATACACACTTAGGTACACATTTTTTTCATTTAAACTATAAATTTCATCGTTACATTAAAATCAATAATTTAGGCACTATATATGAATTATATAACACCTTATAATTTTATATTTCTCAAGTAATTATCATGGATATAACCTTTAATTATTTTCCCTTCCCAATAATGAAAGGGAACAAATTCACTATCTCTTATACCTATTACTTATCTTTTAGTCCAACCATACATTATTCTCATTACCATGCCTTCTATACGTTTAAAAACTCTTTATATCTTATTATTATCATCTTCTTCATGTTTGTACTTGTACCTATTTTATATCTTCCCAAACAGTTACATCCCAACCAAACCCCTACATCGACGTAAGTTTCCTATGCTAAATAAAGTGTCCATCACCCTAAAATCATCAAATTTATAATTATAATGTCCACATGGTTGGCCTAAGTTATTTAATGTGATATATTTACCTAAATTATTGGTATATATGAATTATCAATCCTCATTCATTACTTACCTAGAAAATACCTAGCTACTCACAAGGTAACTTACCGAAAACACTTAAGTATTTAAGAGAGCAAAGCTTCCATATTATTTCATATTTCAACATTAGTCATATGTATAACCCATCTACATGTCTTAAGTATTAAAGGAGAATATCATGATACATATTTTACATGTTACCATCTACGCCACTCTATGTTCTTGATTACCACACATTGCATCCTTATGCAAAGAAGTTGACACATATGGGATAAATAATAAGTTTAAGTCACTATTTAGAGAATTTGATATGCAATCAGTTCCCATTAATAGAGGGATCCTTTGGGAAGATTAAAAATATGTTCCCACCAACCAATTTTATCCATAATAACTCCAAGGATGAGGAAGGTTGATTTTTATCATTTGGAGAAGAGAGATATCCTATGCATAGGTTCTGATCACACCAGAGAAAAACTGACAGAAAACCCAAAATGTTACAGGCCACCTTCAAATATAGTCCATATTATGTAATTGATAGCTACATATAATTCAAACACCTATGTTGACTCAACCATATAGATCTAACACAAGCATATAAGGTCATAAAGTAAAATATTCCATAATTTGTTGTCAATTCTAGAGCCCTAATCTAGTCCACTTTCAACTTATTTAGCCAGATCTGCATGTGTATAGTAAACTAACTAAGTAACATCATTTTTCATTTATTTTATTATAAATAAATACTTGTGCCTAATATTTTTATCATATCTTATCATTTAAATTCAAATAATTATTTATCTGAGTTTACAATTAATTAGCCTACTATAAATTTATTTATCACCTTTGTGCCTTTTCATTTCTATATTCTTAACCCTATACTAAATTTACCCATATAAATTTAGGGTTAAAAAATGGATAGTTGAGTTACACAGTTTGATCATAGTTATAAGTTATTTATATAAGATAGGATATACTTGAAAATATTAGGAGTTAACAAACATTGATTTATAGATCTAAAGTTACAACACATCTCACAATGAGATTTATTTGGATGTGCTTGTTGTATTTCCTAAGTTGAAATACAAAAATATATGATTTGTGTTTATTTAATTTAATACATATTCTATTATGTATCATGAAATATTTTTTATAAGGCATATCATAATTAACACCCCTAACCTATAGTTACACAAATTTGTTCATGAATTCTTTGTAGTGTCAGTTTTTACCACTTTCACTTTAATTAACATAATATTTAATTTCAACTAATGTTTACACGTCACTCTATTCTAAGCACCTATATGGACATATCACTTTACACTTTTCTATATTGTACCACATAAATGTTAAAATATGATATAGGTGTAGACACTGAAATCGTGTCTATCCCTTGGTCATCCTCCCCCTTGGTCTCCTTGGTCCACCCCCTAAACATTCCTAACCCACACACTTATTAATTTAAAATAAATTAACTATTTTAAATTAATAAACCCCTTGACACCTCACCCCATGTCAAATATTAATTACTTAAACCCCATTTTAACCCTCCCATTAGCCTCTCACATTCCTTTAATCTGCCTTGAACCATTTTCCAATGACAGTTAGACCTGGCAGTTGGAAGAAAGGGGAAAAAGGCTAAAAATAGCCTCTTTTCCCATTCTTCAGCTGTCGATGTGGGTTCCTTTAAGACTACATTTTCTACTTCCATTGCCAATCTCTTACGAACGTGAATTCTCTCACTCAAGCTTTCCAGCATTCTTGCTTCTTGATTTCTTATAGGTATCAACATTTTGACAACACCTTCCAGGCTTAGAGGATCAGGACCAGTCATCCCACACCAGGTTGAAAGTTGCACGACACTCTTTCCCATCAGCCACAATGGACACAGCTACTGCACTCCTGCACCTTCTCCTACAGTTAAGTATCTGTACTAGTTTTATATTTTTGTCTCTTTTAATATAGTAACAATCATCCTACTGCCCATGGACAAGCACTGTTAACACACCCAATTGATTACTTTAGAGAGGCTGAAAGGCCTTCTCTCACCCTCAATTCCTCTTTCATCCCTATCCTCCATATATTCCCTCTTTAAGACCACACTTTCTATCCAATCAACCCAGCACAAACCACTAAGACTCTTACAAACACCCCAAACTACTTTTCTGACTACAAACAGACCTGAGACTCATCCAAAGCCTCACTGCCCTGACCGACACTGGCCACCAGGCCCATTTCCCCTATCGATGTTAGCAGATTAACCGACGCTGATGACCTTAACAAACTGACGCCCATTGACTCCCCTGCAAACCTATACAAAGCCTCAGACATCCTAGAACATTTTGCAGACCATACTCTCTATCCTATTGACCCAGAACCAGTGACTAAGACTCTTACAGACACCCCAAACTACTTTGCTGACTACAAACAGACCTGAGACTCATCCAAGGCCTCACTGCCCCGACTGATGCCGGCCACCAGACCCATTGCCCCAACCAACATCGACAGACTAACTGATGCCAGAGACCTTAACCAACCAACGACAGCAGAACCACTGACGCCGGTGACTATGGAAAATAGATTTCCCAACTTAGGTACGCATCTATCTCTACTTTCTTTTATTTAGTCTTTCAATATTTCATTTCTTTTAAGCAATATTATTCTCTATAATAATCAGTGGACTGTCATCCCTCCAAGAAGTCTTTGCACTTCTAAGACCAAGCTTTCACTTGGCAGTCCACTTTCTAGCTATCTAACAACCTCTATGTTTGAGTCTCTTTCTTCTACAGGTGTCATCCTCCACAACCAAAGAGGAGTTCCTTCAGTTGTCTAAATTTGGTGTGCAAGACTTCATTCGGGTACGTACAAACCCTTAACCATTTATCCTAGTTTCTCATTTCCTTTTGAATGTGAAAAGTGAAAACTTGTTTGGAAACATTCTGGCATGCCCGGTGGGACCCTAGGAATTCTCCTTGGGTTCATTCTTTTTCTTCTAAGCAAACTTTTCATATAGGTGCATTAGGTCTATTTTTGCATCTTTTTCTTCTATCTCTTCCAAAAGACCTAATTAGCAAAGTTAAAAATAATCCTTCTTTTCCTTTCTTTCTTGCATCTTAGACTAGTCAAATTCATACTCTTTAACCTCTTCTCATTTGTCTGCATTTGAACACATGTTTCAATTTGGGCTTAAAATCTATTGCATCTCATTTCTGATTGATTGCATATTTAGTCCACACATCTAGTAATTAAATCGCATCATGAATTAATCGTAGCACACTTATGTTACATGACCAAATCACTTACACAAATCAAACATCTAAACACACTTGAGACAAGGTCCGACTAGAATTTCATCACCTAGCAGATACCTTACCCGTCTCGGCAATCCCACTTAGACTTCACTACCAAGGGGAAAGCCCACTCTGTTCTCTGGTAGAGGATAATCTCTAGGGGAAGTATATACTAGCTAAGCAGCCCAGCTCGGCTCTAGGTTTGTGAAGTGAGGGGAGCAAGCTCCTAGCACCAGGCCATGTACAAAACCTAACACAGACTCTTGAGCATCGAAACTAACCTTAAACCAACCTTAGACTACTTCTTCTAGGACCCGTTCTACAAGCCAACTTTCTAAACACACTCTAAGGCATAAGCCAACAAGACTCTAAAACTTATTCTTAGGAATTAACGTTAGGGTCTACTTGTCTTCATCTTCTTTTCTACTTTTATCTGAGTTTTTGAGCTGGTGAGGATGCATTTTTTTGAGCTTCAAACAACTCAAAACCTTTTTTTTCTTCTTCTTTCCCAACCACACAGTAATCGACATCGGTTTTCAAACTGACGCCGTCAACCTGTTCCACTAACATCAATTATCTGACCAACATCAGCCACTTGTTCTCACCGACATCAGTTTTTCAACCAATGTTAGTCACTATCACAATCTTTCTTCTAAAATAGAAGGCTTAAAACCTGACTTTCTTGTTGTCCAACACCCATTCTGGGTTTTTGTGACTGAAAAACATAGTTTCTAGAACCTGACCCTTTCTTGTCTTGAATGTTTTTGACACGTAGTCAAACCAAGACTCTTGTTGACCATGTGAGGTAACAACCACTCCCGCCTTTGCCTTCCATAACCATTCCTCTAATGGAGTATCATTCAGAGACCAAACGGACTCCTACCCATCCGACCCCGACTCAACCTCCCATTGTCCTTGAGGGGGACCAAGACTTCGAAAGGTCCCTTGACCTGAATTTTAAGGCCCTTCAACACTATCTCACATGAATTTGAATGCGAGACTCCTTAGGCAACCCAATTTATGGGATGCCAACCTCCTTAGTTGAGACGACAGTCATATCGACAGCGTCTATAATCCAGCCCATAGACACCTAGGCCATCACCTCGACTAATAACCAGCCCATGACTAATCTTCTAAGTGTGGCTTCTCCTTCCATCTCTAGACCCACTTCCATTGGGGTTTCAACCCCCCATCAATCACAGACTATTCAACAAAGCTCTACCCCTTTCCAAAATCTAGTTGTCTCCATCCCGCCTACTCTAGCCCCCATCAACACCAGGGTGGCCACTCATCCTTTGGCTAGTGCTGCCGCTATTCAACCACCTCTAGCAACATCAAGCCTAATCATGCCTTCTGCATTCATGACACAACCACCATTGGTCTCCACATCTATCCCAATGACTAGTTATCAATATGTTGTGCCTATACAAGTGCAACCGACTACGTCGTACGCCCCTTCTAGCACTTTCCAAGCACCTTATAATCTAGGGGGCACCCCACCCACAAATTCATCAGCTTATCTAATCAAAATGCTGATGGACAAAATGTCTAATCTTGAGACCTCAGTTTCTAGCTTAAGAAACGTCCTATCATATGACCAAATTTGTAATGAACCCATCCATCCCTCTGTCCCAATCTAGTCATATCCCATTCAATAAGAACTTCCTAAGTTTACTCGCTTCCAGAGTAAGGAAGACCCACAACAGCACCTATGAGCATTCAGACATGCTTGTTACTTGATAGCACATGATGATGCACTACTGTTACGCATGTTCCCCATGTCACTTTCTGGTGCTGCTCTCGATTGGTACAACTCTCTCACCAAACACTCTCTTTTCAAATTCACCCAACTAGCCCAACTTTTCCTTGACCACTTCTTGATCAATATCACCAAAAATGTCTCCATCATAGATCTATACTCTATCAGACAGTTTGATGATGAATCCATAGCCGATTTTGTTGCCCATTGGAAAGGCTTAATCAACCAGCTCTCCTTCTCTTTGCCTCAACCTAAACTCATCAAACTCATTTCCCAGGCATGTGCCAAACATATTTCCTCTACCTTGCGGGTCCAAACATTCCGCACCTTTGATGAAGCTTTCACGATGGCTAGGAAGCTTGAACTATGTGCCATCGAGGAAAACAAAGTCAAATTGCAGAGTAAGAACCCCAACACCAAGTCCAATGACTCTTCCTCTAAACCTTCTTCTTCTAATTCCAAATCTAAGGCATCAGCAAATGCTGTAGTCATTAGACCATCATCTTCTTCAACAACCAACCAATCTCAACCTTCCACATCAGACTACATCACACGACAATTTCAGCAAAGATATGTGTAGCGTCAGTATACTCCACTAGGAGAGTCATACACATCTGTGCTGGATAAACTTGTCAAATAGGGAGTCCTCAATCTCCCCCAAATTTGACCACCCCCTCAATTAGATCCCTCGCGTGCTATCCCTACATGGTATAGGGAGAATGAATTTTGTAATTATCAATGTGTCAAAGGCCATGACACAAGCAACTGTAAGACTCTCAAAAACATCATTCAAGACATGCTAGATAAAGGTGACCTCGTCTTGGACAATCCAAATGTGCTACCTAATCAAAGCATAGACATCTTCAAACAACCCTTTCCTAACCATCCTCCTAGCCAAAACAATGTGCAGACCATGACCAATGACTCTCAAGAGCATAATATATGCACAGTCAACACTATCTTGCCTCTCATCCTTGACCAACCTCTCTCACAGTCTCAAGAGGTTAGTCAACCTGTCAGTCCATCACACGTGGATGAACCTTCTTCTCCTATTAGTTCTCCATTGACTTCCCTTATATTGGAGGATGCCTTGACTATACCAACACCACCAGTCCCACCTTCCTCCTTCTTGTTACCAATGGAGGACCCTACCCTTCCTACTCCTCAACTGCAAGTAGAAGGTGCAATCATCCCTGCCCTCTATCCTCTTAAGGATCCACATTCTCCAATTCCTTCTCCACCAAGAGAAGAACCTATCTCTCCACCTTCTTCGACCAAAGATGACTCAATTATGACTCCCCCATGCCTTGAGTCTGAGACCACTACACCTAACCCATCTTCAGCCCCACAACCATCCACATCATCTGAAGGACCAAAACCTCCTCTGACATCTTCCCAACCTTTCTCTTGATTGGTGGAGAAATTAGGACTTCTCCAATCGAGTAAATTGGAGCATCAGGCATTATGGGAGCGACTCAAAGCTCCTCATTCTACCTGTCCCATCTCATCTCGTGCTGCTGACCCTCTCGTGACAAAATCCCCCAAAGTATCTGACAAGACCAGACTTCCACTTCTAAACCTTCAAAACATCAACCACCCACATCAAAACCTAAACCCTCATCCACCATATCAAAACCCATCAAGTCACTCAGTGTTTGCCCCGTCACTAACCTCACTCACCCGCAAGTGAAGGTAGACTTGAACCTTACCTTGCCCAATAGTAGTTCTCAAACCAAACTAAAGAAGACTGCTAAACCACCACGACGAACTCCTCCTCCACTGTCACCATTACCCTCCATTTTGGGCCCTCATCCTTCTACCCTAATAGGAGTGCTCCCTACTCCGACCCCTAACCAGAACAAGTTACCTCCACTACTTCCTTTGCCTACCACAAGCCTACCACCTTTGAAAAATTTGGCACCTCTCACAGAGAGAGTGTCATCTACACATGTGCCCGCACCACCAACCCAAAAGGTGGTATGGAAGCCTCCTTCAACATCTCCCAAGCAAAAGTCATCAACACCTCATGCATCAACAATTATGGACCCTTTAGTGGGCTCATACACTTTGATATTGCACCAACTTTTGCAGACCTCTAGCATAACCCTTCCGCCTATCAAACCATTCCAACCTCTCAGGTCAAAGCCATTCTGGTTTGACGATACTAAAATTTGCCTATATCATCGCATGCTAGGACATGATACCGAGAATTGTTGTGCCCTAAAGGTGGTCATTCACCAATACATGGAGAAAGACACCCTTCTCCTTGAGGATACTGTCAATAGACCTCCAACATCATCTCCAACCTCCCAAGCCTCCTCGCCCTCATCAGCATCTCATCAACAAACTATTGTCCCTTCACCTCCTTTACCCCCTCTCTTCGAAATTAACACCATCCATGTAACCACTAGGTCACAAAAGGATAAAGCAAAAGAAAAAGATGTTATTCCTTGGACCTACCCTTTTGTCTAGCCACCTCAACCACCAAAGCCCAAGATTTCCATCCTAGGTGCATCCTAACCCTCTTCTTCAGGGGCAATCCATGACTCTATGTTAAAATAGCTCACCAAACACCTGTGAAGATGACCTTGTATGACCTCATCCAAAGCTCACCCCAACATTGTCAAGCTCTAATCAGAGCCTTATAAGCAGCAGAGGTCCAATCTGAAGACCCCTAACCACTAGCTTCCCTGGTCCACTCCTTATCCCCCGTCACCTCTATCACTTTCAGTGATTCTAAAATTCCTACCTCTAACTCAGAAGATTAGGACGCTGCTCTTTTCATCATGGCCTATGTTGATCACACCCGCATTAAGTGAGTTATGATTGATAGAGGTGCCAGCATTAACATCATTTCTACCCATGGCTTTGATCAATTGGTCCTCCCCAATAATTGCGTATCAAAAACTGACACAATCCTTCGATCCTTTAATGACACCACTGCTACCACCATTGGCACCATCATCCTCCATATCTGTGTTGGCCCACGCACAATCCCAAAGCTCTTCTACATCATCAAAGGAGAGTTCCAATATAATATGCTATTAGGATGACCTTAGATCCATGCCATGGCTTGCGTCCCTTCTACCTTACACTGTTGTGTCAAATTTGAACACGACAGGCAAGTCCATGTCATTCCTACTAAACCATCCCCTTTCAAGACTTGTAACATGACCTATCGACCAAACGAAATTCTCATTCCTCTCAAGACACCAACCCAAACACCACCTCCATCCATGAAATCTTCAACCAGTTTGCAAACGGTGGTCACCCTTACACCACCTCTCTAAGTGACAACCAAGGACCCCATGGAAGATATCTTCCAATGACTTTCACTTGGGGAATATCACTTACTTACCTTAGACATGTTCCAAACTCTGCAAGAGTATAGACAGCTTCACCATAGTCTAAGTTATGACCATCAAATCAGAATGGTCATTCCTTACAGTCCTCCTAACCTCTGAATAAACCTCATTTATGGGGGGCTAGATCAAGATCCTACTCATAGGAATCCTCTCTCCTCACCTCAACCATTCACATCTGACTTCTCCTTTCTTGGCAACCCCACCTTTGCTCATACCTACCTTTATAGGTGTGCATGGAAGAGTTTTTGATTTGGGTGCCATGAACAAGGCTCCCATCAGCCCATCGAACCACTTAATGATGACAATGCCAAGAAATGATATGGTTTGGGTTTCCACGAACCCACCAAGGCTTCTGTAGACCTTTGTCCCAGACCCATCATAGACCAAACTCCTCCAAGCTCACCTATCCTCCCCTCTTCACTTATGGAGTCAGTGGTTTCCATCCCTCTTAGTTTTTTTTCATAAACACCATTTACTTGGAACCCTTAACCTATCAACTCAATGGGGTCTCCAGGTCTCTCCCTCTCATTTATCCCAGCATGGTAGATGATGAATCGACAACCATCAACACTATCCACTGTGTAGACGATGACGCCATTCTCACCTACATGGGCACTGATGACTCTTTCATTCAATGCTCCCTCCCTTTTGAAATGCAAGTTATGTTAAATGAATCAACCATTGACATTAACCTCCCATCTTCTGATGTTCCTCACGTCTTAAAGATTGGTCAATCTCTAGACACCCAGGAGCAGACTGACTACACCAGCTTTCTTTCAGACCATAACAAAGCCTTTGCCTGGACCTAAAGTGACATGCCTGGCATCAACCCTAACATTGCCACTCATAACATCATCACAAACCCAGAGGCTAAGCCTGTTAGGCAAAAGCTTCGAAAGATGCATCCTCGCATTGCGCTCCTTGTCAAAGAGGAGCTTTAGCGTCTTCTCTCTGTCTCTTTCATCCAACCCATTGATTATCCACAATGGGTGTCTAACATCATCCCTGTGACCAAAACAATTGGGAGAATTTGACCTTACCCTAACTATCGTAACCTCGACCAAACATCAAACATCCACTGACCAAGCATTGACCAAACCTCCACCAAAATAATGACCAAACATCAACGAACCAAGCATCGACCAAATATTAGCCAACAAACTTCAATCAACATGTGACCAATATGGAACAGAGTAAATGAGGAAAATTTGCTCCTAATTGGCTCGAACCTTACATCATCATGCACAGGTATGGATTAGGGACTTATCATCTATCTTCTCTCGAAGGCCAACCAAAACCTGAGCCTCTTAATGCCTTGCATCTACAACCATTCTACTGTTAGTCGAGTACTCATTCACTTGACATTTAACTTGAGCTCATCCCTTGAGCAATCCCTATCCTCTTTATCCTCATTCCTTTCAACCCTATTCCCTTAAGCAAACCTATGTAACCCTTTTATAAAGTATGAATGCTTTGTCTTACTAAAAGGGAGCCCTTGAACTTCTATAGTCTTGTCCATGACTCAAAATTCTGTCAAAAATAAATTGATGTCAAAATATCAAAAGGTCACAAACTCTAAAGGAAAATTGCTCCCTTGAAGGATAGTTGTATCATCATTGCTGTAGCTAATAGACTGCTCCCTCGAAGGATAGCTATTCAAATCCCTAATATATATATATATATATATATATATATATATATATATATATATATATATATATATAAAGAAAAAATATAGACCACTCCATCAAAGGATGGCTATGACTAAAATCTTGCTACAAACATCACTCTCTTAGAAGCTTCCCACATCGATCAACTTCAAAAATGACCACAAAACAAAATGACATCTCTATGTAGACTTCCCGCATTGATCAGTCTACTCAAAAAAAAAAAAAGGGTCATGGACTTGACTTGTAGTCATCTCAGGGTCTCCTATAAAAGGAGCAAAGTTATTCCTACTAAAAAGGGGTTACCCTATCCTCCCATCTCACATCACCTGCTCAAGGGATTTTGTGCCCATTTTAATGTCAAAGTGATTCGATTGCTTCTCTAACACAACCCATGGTCAACGACGTAATGCATGAATGGGGCTTTTTGTTCTAACAACTCCTACCTATGCTATCATTCTGGTCCCTGTCAATGAAAGAGAAACACGCCTTTCACTTCTTATCCATACCTTTGTCACATTCAACCAAATCATTATCTATCCAACCAAACCAAACCAAACCAAACCAACCAAACATTTTTATACCACTCACATGACATAGTCCATTTCACATAGTTTCTATGGACACCAATACACATGGAAACTATCGACCACACAATTTATGTCAAGCATAAACCATTACTTGTTGAAGCATAAACATACTCATTTCATTTTTATCATACATCCATCACCCAATATGGACAATTGCTAGGGATGAAAACCCCCAACCAATGTTATATAATACACCATTGCACACTATGGAAAAGGTTGTCACATCATCTTCTCCTCATCATTTCAAACATGTACCATCAGACATATGGGACGTGTTGACCAAACCCATCAACCACTTTAACCCTTCCTCCCTTCTTTGGGAGAACTACATTGGTCTGAGGCCCTACCAATAGGGGATATGTAGGCAACACTTAGTTGACATGGGGTCTTCTGAGGCTAGCTCAACCATTCCTTTGTCCATCCTCAACCAATGACCTTGGAGATCATGACTATCTCCTCAGACCATGACTACTTCCAAGACAACCTTGCCTTGGTTATTTTTGCCCTTGCTACCTCACACCTAGTTAGCAAATTTTCCATGACCCCCACAAGTATTGGATCGCAAGCAAGTTGATCCATACTACTTGTGGCCTTTTCGTGTTTCCAAGATCACTTCCTGAGCCTGGGATACCTGGAACATGATGACTATTGGAGCTATAGCTTGGATCATTTAACCCAATCAGCTATGACTAAATGTTGGGGCTTGGTTATTTTGATTTTGGCACTCCTCGACCCTTGACCCATGACAATTTGACTTCTCTATCACGTTCACACCCTAACCTTCACCCTTTCCATACCCTCTCTGTCAAATCGACACCCAATCTCAGGTTCCCTTCCCTCGACTCCCACTTTGAGGGGGGAACACCTCATCCCATACTTGGGGCAACTAACTCTTGTTTTTGTCTTGTAGTTCATCAAGAACAACCAACAAGACAAAAAGGGGCAAATGTAGACACCGAAATCGTGTCTATCCCTTGGTCATCCTCCCCCTTGGTCTCCTTAGTCCACCCCCTAAACATTCCTAACCCACACACTTATTAATTTAAAATAAATTAACTATTTTAAATTAATAACCCCCTTGACACCTCACCCCATGCCAAATCTTAATTACTTAAACCCCATTTTAACCCTCCCATTAGCCTCTCGCATTCCTTTAATCTACCTTGAACCATTTTCCAATGAAAGTTAGACCTGGCAGTTGGAAGAATGGGGAAAAAGGCTAAAAATAGCCTCTTTTCCCATTCTTCAGCTACTGATGTCAGTCATTATTCAGTCGACATCAGCGGTTTTGCTGGCATCAGTTCCTTTAAGACTACATTTTCTACTTCTGTTGCCAATCTCTTGTGAATGTGAATTCTCTTGCTCAAGCTTTCCAGCATTCTTACTTCTTGATTTCTTGCAGGTATCAGTATTTTGACAACACCTTCCAGGGTTAGAGGATCAGCACCAGTCATCCCACACCAGGTTGAAAGTTGCATGACACTCTTTCCCATCAGCCACAATGGACACAGCTCCTGCACTCTTACACCTTCTCCTATAGTTAAGTATCTGTACTAGTTTTATATTTTTGTCTCTTTTAATATATTAACAATCATCCTACTGCCCATGGACAAGCACTATTAACACACCCAATTGATTACTCCCAGAGAGGCTGAAAGGCCTTCTCTCACCCTCAATTCCTCTTTCATCCCTATCCTCCATATATTCCCTCTTTCAGACCACACTTTTTGTCTAATCAACCCAGCACAAACCACTAAGACTCTTACAGACACCCCAAACTACTTTGCTAACTACAAACAAACTTGAGACTCATCTAAAGCCTCACTATCTCGACCGACGCCAGCCACCAGGCCCATTTCCCCTACCGATGTTGGTAGATTAACCGACGCCAGTGACCTTAACAAACTGATGCCCATTGACTCCCTTGTAAACCTATACAGAGCCTTAGACATCCTAGAACATTTTGCAGACCATACTCTCTGTCCTATTGACCCAGAACCAGTGACTAAGACTCTTATAGACACCCTAAACTACTTTGCTAACTACAAATAGAGCCGAGACTCATCCAAAGCCTCACTACCCTGACCGACACTAGCCACTAGACCCATTTACCCAACTGACGTCGACAGACTAACTGACACCAAAGACCTTAACCAACTGACGGCGGTAGAACCACTGATGCCGGGGACTATGGAAAATAGATTTCCAAACTTAGGTATGCATCTATCTCTACTTTCTTTTATTTAGTCTTTCAATATTTCATTTCTTTTAAGCAATATTATTCTCTGTAAAAATCAGTGGAATGTCATCCCTCCAAGAAGTCTTTTCACTTCTAGGACCAAGCTTTCACTTGGCAGTCCACTTTCTAGCTATCTAACAACCTCTGTGTTTGAGTCTTTTTCTTCTACAGGTGTCATCCTCCACAACCAAAGAGGAGTTCCTTCAGTTGTCTAAATTTGGTGCGCAAGACTTCATCCGAGTACGTACAAACCCTTGACCATTTATCTTAGTTTCTCATTTCCTTTTGAATGTGAAAAGCGAAAACTTGTTTGGAAACAATATGCTTCTCTACAAATATCCTAGATCCCAAAATTCACATAGTTCCCTTCAAAACAAGATCGAACACTAGGGGACAATAGTAGAAGTCATATTCATCCCTTAAGGGTTGGTCATACCCTTAACCCTTCTAATGTTCACTTTTCAAAATTAGACCCTCCCTTACAACTTGGTCCATATTTCTATGATATGTAAAGTGAGGTTTTCCCCTTTTGCTTAACTATAAGGGCACATCTAAGTCACATATTCAATCACTTAAAAATTTAAATATTAAAGTACACTTACACTTTTTCACAATGAGTAAATATTTCTTATTCATTCAAAATATGATTTCAATCATTTAAAGTAGTCTTTAACCAAGTGAACAACCTATTTTATCCAATTCAATCTAAGAATTATCAAGTATTAAAGTCATATCTAGGTACATTAATGTTTCAAAATGAACATAACTACATAAATAAATATATGTGGGAGAAATACATGTGCTTAATTTGCCTCCTCAATGTATTAGATACGTAATTAATGACCAATCATGACATGGGTGATTTGGGTTATCTTATCCCATTACACTCTCCCTTTTTTATATTTCTATGTTTTGAATTATTGCAAGTCCTATTAGGGTTTCAAATTTACATAAGTGATTGTTAAATTTTTCACACACATGCATGTTTTAAGAAACCATAAACCACTGTGCATTAGTTTCCCTATTTTATGATAGTGGACATTATTAAAGTAGAATAGTCGTAGTCAATCCTATCCCATTTTCTATGATAACGTCCTTCATTAGTCTCCATCACAATTTATGTGGAACTTATATAAGTAGTCTGTATTGATTGTTGTTAGTCTTTTTTAATTCTACACAATCAACATATAAATAATAAACAACTAATTTTTTTAGTAGTTATTATTCTTTCATTCAATTTTTATTTATTGATTCAGTACTTTGAATTTATACTACTTGTCATAAGTTGGTTTACACCATTTTATATAATTCAATTTAATTTATTTGAATTAGCATTATTAAAACTTATTAATTCCAAATTTTGATAAACATATTGATGAACCTACATTCTTGTTCGAGCATTTCTTCAATATTTTTTCTTGGGGTTTAGATAAATTCTTGAGCATCTGAAACTAAAATAATTTATTTTAAATGTTATATTTAATAGTTGACATTGAAGGAATTTTATTTTGAGATTCAATCTCAAAGCAATTTACTAATTTCCATACGTAAAGAAATTCCTTTTTTTCTAGCATTTTATTTATTGTTATTTTTTATAATATATATTCCATGTTATTTTTTCACATTACCTAAAAAACCTACTATGGATATTCCTCTCAGATGAAGTGATAGGTTAATTGGGTTCCATATTGAGCACATTATAATCCCTTTGAATATTGTATTCTATTAATGCAAACATTAGTTCCTCTTATTTTGATGAAAAAATTAGTCATGACATGTTTAGAAAAGTTAATAATAATGAATAGGCTAATCAAGATGATCACAGTGTACAAGATACTCATGAAGGCTCAGATATAATCCATCTTTATTAACTTAATGAAAATATTATGCCCAAGTACAATGTTTATCCATATTTTGAGAATAACTCTATCAAATGCCACAAGATATACCCAAATAAATTAAAGTAATTTTATCTTCTAAAAGTGCCAAAAATAATAATTGTAATGATTAACAAGAACCACTCTTTCACATTATCAACCCTACCATATGTGTCACAACTTCCATTATTGATATTGCTATCACATTCTCACCTTTTTATGGTGGGAAACACAAGGTTCAAAATAAATTTATGTACGCATTATTAACAAAATGAATCATATATGACCTTTTATAGATATGCATCCTACATCACATATCTTACCTACTATAAAATCCCTTAAAAAAATTATTACCATTTTCCATGCTAAGGTGTTGTATTCATATAAAGGTGTACCAAAATATATCCTATCATTATATTCAGAAAATTTGCTTCATAATATGTTTACACCTAACATTATGTCACATATTTTACCTATAGTATTCGTATATTTTAAACTTATATTATATGAGGGTAAAGGAGATATATAACAACATCTTCAATATTTTCATGTGGCATGTTTGGATTATGCCTTGAATGAAAGCTTATTAACTAGATTATTTCCCAAAATCCTAAAATATATGCCTTGAATTAGTTTTATGTTTTACTTATCTAGTCAATAAAATCATTCAATCCACTACTATATCAATTTCTTAAGCATTTTTATATTAAAATTTTAAAAAATTAACATAATTTTTTTCATTATAATCTCAAAATTAATGTGTATCTAAGAGGATTGAGTATGTGTATCTTTAAGTCTCAGGTTCTCCTTGATGTGGAAAAGGAAGTTGTTGAAGAGGAAAATATGATCCATGCCATATAATTAATCAATAACTACAATTAGGGGAAACACCCTTACAAGAAAGAAGAGAAATAAGATGATGGAGAAGATTATGTTCTAGTTATGAATGAGTCCTTGAAGCCATGTGATGAGAAGAAGATTAATGTTTTACCTCATATAGAAGGACTGGTGGATAAGAATCAATATCCACTGGTTTTACATAAGATAGGAAAGGTAAGAAAATTTAAAAGACATCAAGTGGATCGACTGAAGGAGGGGAGCTCTAGGTTTTTGGGTCCTTTAACCTTGAAGTTGATATTGACCCCTATTAACTAGGTAGTTGTGACAGTGTGGGTTTGTTAGAATTATAATTGGATAACTCAAGATCTCTTGATTCATTGGTACACAAGTCTTAGTTTGATGAGATGTATTACATATTACCATTTTTGGATGGTGTTTTTTTTGGGACCCAGGCACAATTAAGAATTGAAATTATGTCCCTAGAGATTTTGGGTGGTCATATTTATGTGTTATGTGATTTGTCTTCCTTTGACCATCTTAAAATATAGAAATGTTTGTTTGGTCATGCTTATAGATTTATTCATCAGTAACATAAAATATGGGAATTGGTACTTATAAAAGGTAATAACTTGACATCCTTGTTCTTTAATATTTTGGAAACAATGATTTATTTCATGATATTTGATTTCAAGACCTTATATTGAATGGTAAAATGTAAGAAGGATGTCATATTCAGTCTGGTTTTCTATGTTCAATTTGATGGGATCTGAGATGGATTAACTTATGCTTGATTTGTGTGATTTTCACAAAAGGGAAAGAAGTTATTTATTGTCTTAATATATCATGAATTTCCATCCTTTTGGGTACTAGGTGGGAGAAGACAATTGTTGATTTGGTAATCTTTTTTATTATTACTTTATTTGATTTTTTATGCTCTTAGATGATTGGTTCAAGACATGTAGATGGGTTATTAGTACGGTTTTTATATTGATGGTGCAAATATAGATGATCTCCCTCTAGGTTTTTGATGACTATGGGGACTCCTCCATATAGGCTTAGATATTTGATCATGTACTATGCCTTTATCATGGTTTAATTTCAATCTCCCTATTCAGGGGTTTTTTTTATGGATTTTTGTTGTGTCTACTATATCTTCAAGTTTTGGGATGGATTTGTTCTACATTTTGTGGAGTAAATAGGGAAGACCTCCTCTCAAGAAAAGTAAGGCAGTGGTTATAGATTTGGAAAAAATCTTAGATCTTGCATCTGGAATGGTTTAAACATCTGATTTATCTATTGTGTCATGCCACATTATCTATGGAATAAGTTGGTTTCGTTTTATTTTTTTTACATATCTAGTTGGGGTATGGGTGTATACTCAATTATTTTTGGAAGGATTTAAATCAATTCAATATTTTATGGATTTTTGGATTCAAACTTGATCCATCTTGGTTGAGCTACTTGATTGATGATGTTTTTGATGGTTTTGTTGGGCCTTGTATTTTCTTGGGATAGTGAGAATTTTGATTTTTAAAACATTGTTATTTTATTATGGCTTGTACTTGAATATTTTAGATTTGTTGTTGATGAAATCATATTCTACAATAGTTGGTTGATCCTTCTTCTATCTCACACTTTTCCTTTTTCAAATTATTGTCTTAAAACTTTTTTGGTTGTCGAGCTTGTTTATCATTGTTGGTTTTGGTCATTGGGTTGATGGTTTGGGTGCATTTTTTTTTCTATGTTCAATTTTTGATTTATTGGGGATGACATGTTTGCTTGTACGAGGTGTCTTTTATGTTTTACAAGGGGACCCGAACCTCCTGATGTATTTGAGATTATATCCCAATCCAATTTTTAATAATGGTTATTTATTCTTGTTTAGGTTTTTCCTAGGTGTTTTATTTTTTTAGATTCTTTTATTTTCTTGTTGGAGACCCATACCTGTTGTTGTGTTAGGGTATGGAGCCCACACTAGCTTCTAAATCTAGGTACATTTCTATCTAGAATGGTATCTTAATTATCATGAAGTGAGAGACCCAAGACTCCCACTATGCCCAACCTAGATTGCACACCAGTCAAAGGTGGGTTTACTATAATTCAAACATTTATGAAAGGCTTCCTTATGCACAATTTTTTTATCTTAATCAAAGAACTAATGATCCTATTAGTGAATATGTACTTTTTTACAGGTTCATGGTTGCCAAAATGACTAACACCTTGGAAGATAATGAATTACATAATATTATTAAGAAAATTTACTTGCACCTTTGCATGAATCAATTATTTTAGAGGAATTCATATCATTTGAGGAAATTTATCATACAATAATAGAAAGAGATGTCAATATTTTTACCATTAACAAGCTCAAGTATGCAACCACATCAAATTGAACTTCCAAAATGAGGTTTCAAAGGAAACCATCTTACAAAGCTAAGCCAACAAATACTAAAACATATACAAATTTCATAGTTAATGTTATTTCTCAGCATTATACCAAGCTTGTTTTATCAGATCAACTAAGGAAATTCTATATATTACCACAACTACCTAATAATATCTACAAAATTTACTTGAGTGAAATATTATCGCTCTACCTCCATCACTAGAGGTTGATATGAGTAAACCTCAAGGTAAATATTTTGACAATAATGCCTATTTTTATTAACATAGATGTAATGGTCATTTTTATAACATATGTTTCAAGGTCAAGAAATGTTTTCAAGATCTCATTGATAATAATTTCATTGATCTAGGTACTTCTACACATGAAACTAAATAAAAAATAAATTGAAATGCTAAGTTGAATATTTGCAATGAGCCATTTTTAATTCATGATAAAAATAATTATAATTTAACATTGCATCAAACTACAATTCATATCCATCTCTTGATTCATATGATCACAAATTGTATGGGACTATTTTTATAGTTATTAAAAATTCTCAACCATGTCATATGATTAATTTTGATGGTAGTGAGATAGTGGATGATAATTTTGATTTCCATGCCTTATGTATATGAGCATATTTAGACCAACAATGTATTCATAGTGTAATACTTCTTAGAAAATCAAGTGAGGATGCATGAAAAATGACACTAATCCATTCATTGGGTTACACACAACATGATATATAAGTAACATATAAAAGTGTCAAGACATTTAATGGGAAATAAAAAATTACTTTGGGACACATTGTGTTGCATATTAAAGTGGGCCATACTATAGTATCTACTAATTTTATATTGCTATCATAAAATGGGGTCTTTGATATGATATTATGATTCCATTGGATATATAAGATCTATGTTGTACCTTCTATGGTACATATATGTCTAGATTAAATTTATTGCAATCAAGAAATCATTGTTTTAGGAATTAGATATGAGTAACCTATACAATATATATTACCTCTTCCTCCTCATACACTATCACAATTCATTGATACACATACTCAAGAAAAAAAATTAAATTTCAAAAAATTATTAAAAAATGTGCAAAATTCTTAGAAGAAACCAATACAAAGTAAATCAAAAAAATTGTCAATTTCATAAAAGACACAATCACATGTAACATATTCTAAATTTGTGATACATATAGACCATCATGTTCCACAATAGTAAAAAAATACCAAAATATTCTTCTATTACTCATTAGAGTTCAATTCATTCTATACCTCTTAGAGATACTCCTAACACAAAGGATTACATTTGTATTGATCTAGATAGTTTTATTAAACCACATGATGCATTTTATCATTTTTATTCATACACATCTAATGTATTTCATCCACTAAATGAGATACTTATACAACATATGACAAATTATTATGACTCTCATATTGATGGGATCAATGGTTTGTATGTTGCATTTTTAAATATTAAAAAAAAAACATTTAAATAATGTAAAAAATGTAAAATATGATTGTATATAGTTTATTCATTGGTTTCATCTTGATATTTGTCTATTTCTTACATGAGATCAATTATATATTTCTTTTAGCCCTTGGATCTTAGTTATTTTTATGCTTCTTGTATCTTTATTTTCCACCTTTACAAATTCAAATAGTCTAACATAATGATATATTTTTCTATAATATTGCTTTATCTTGTTATTTTCATAGTATAAAATGAGCAAATTACAATTTTTTCATGGACAATATCGACTATTATGAGACAAAAAAACTGCCATTACCATCCTGAGATAGTTAATCTTGTCATGTACAATTTTTCATATTCAAATTAGAAACAAAGCACACAAAAGCCTTAATATTTTCAATTTTTGATATTTCACTTAGTTTCAAGCCATGAAACATTAATTATTGATTCAAAAAAACTATTTTATGTTTGGTATTTCCCATGTATACATATTACATACTCTGAAATGTGTACATTTTATGAAATGAGGATGTACAATCATCATGAGACATATTTATTCTATATCTCACATGCCTTATATCCATAGTTCATATATATAATGGGGATATATTTATTTTGCATGACCATGCCATAATTTTTAATACATGCTCTACCTAAACACATGTTATGGATATTTCAAATCATCATTCCTTTTTTATGATTTCAAACCCAAAATTTAATCTTTGAGACTTTTTTTTATAGATTAAAAATAAAACAAATAAGATATTTCAAAAATAAAATAAACATTATAAATATTTTATAAATATAAAATCACGACCTGAGCATGATTAGACATCTATTTTAAGTCATTGCAATATTTTATTTATCTCATGATTGGTCAATATCATACTCTTTTTATATTAGATGTATTTCACTAGTATTCATGAGTGTGATACATAATATATAGATCTCACTTGGACTAAGATGTTTAACTTGTCTCTACCCATTATCCATGCTAAATGTGGGAATATTATCCATAAAGTATATTATTTATATGTTTTATCATTGTATGAATCCTATACTGATGATAGATATTTTTTATATAGATGTCGTACTAATATGTTTATTTTACATCATGTACATGGATATGATGTTTGTTAGGATATAATAACATTATCTATACATGGTGTAGACAAATTTTTATACTATGTTCCATTGATTATATTAATTTTACATATTATATTAGGATTTACTTGCATATTATGTATAAAAATTCAAATTTGTAGATATAGATTAATATACAAGTAAATCCTAATATAATATGTAAAATTACTTCTAGTGCTTGATAATATAATTTCAAAGGTTTAAAAATGGTTAAAAATTCAATCATTGATATAGATTATTAGGGAGTATACCACGCATATGTACTCAAATTACATAAAAAATTTACAATTTCATATAATTTTAGATTCATAATGAAGATTTATGGATAAATTTCAAATAAAAATTTACAAATTTGCATCTAAATATAGTTATAGATTATACATTTATCAATGGGGCCATGACATATATTCATATCATGATTTAAATACTAATTTCTATTTGTAGACATGTTAGCATTAATGTTATACATTTTATTTTCATCATACATTTAGGAACTTAGGAACAATATGAAAATAGAATTTTCAATCAATTTGTAGTGGTTGATTCACTTAAAGTGAATAACACATAAATTAGTGATTTAGTCCTCTTTATCATAATTTCTTATGAATTATGGATTCTAACCCATTTCACATCATTGGATTACAAATACCAATAATGTAAATTGAGGTTTATGTGTCCCTCAATGGGTTTTATTTTATATCAACTTAAAATTGAAATTTGAGGTTGATCACACTCACGTATCCATTGGTTCAAGTAAAGAACCAAACTCCCCAAGTGAATCATGGGAAGCATTGTATTATCCAATTCTTCAATCAAGCATCATCTTAATGAAAAGTTACAATAACATGTATTTATTTCAAACATATATGTGTAATCCTTTCTTGTTATTTTAAATATCCTCAAATTCAATTTACATTAAAATTTTTTGTTTTCAAATATGAGCATTGACTAATTTTACGTTATTGCAAGATTTTCCATCAAACACCGTACATGATTGGAGTTTTCTCCTTAAGGGAAAGTGAGTTATACACACACATGTATCTCTTTCCATTAACTCTACTAATTTCATTTAAATAATAAAGGGGTGATTCAGGGGATGTATTCACTTAAAATTGATAAAAAATACTTGATAATGTAAGTTTTATCCCACTTTTACTTTATTTGACATGAAAAATTTAATCTTGACCTATTTCTCCACCTCAATTTACCCTGAGAACCTTTATAGACCTATCTGTTTCTAATTTTATATCTTGTGCCTACATAAATGTTTAAAATTTCTAAAATCCTATCTAAAAATATGTAAAAACATTATTTATCCCAAAATTTACACATTTCCCTTCATAACAAGATTGACTAGTAGGAGATAATAGTGGTATTTAGTCCTATATACTATGGGACTATCATGTCCTTAACCTTTATAACATTAATTTTTTAAATTTATACCCTCCCTTATATATTGGTGTATATTTTTAGAATATGTAACATGATTTTTTTGTATTTTTTTATTGTTATAAGGGCACATATAAGGCACCTATTTAATCACATGGTTATTTAACTATCGAGGCACACTTTGACAAGTGTACACTAAAATAATATTCACTATTATTTCCAAATTTGATTTAATCATTTGAAGAAGTCATTAGCCATGTCAAAGTCCAATTTTTTCAATGTAAATATCAGAATTATCATGTATTCAAGCCAAAAATAAATGGATTCATGTATCAAAATGTGAAAAAAAGTCACAAATCACTCTTTGTGGGAGAACTACATGGGATTGATTTCAATATTTGGAGTATTGGTTATGTAGGAAACAATTAGTCATCATGGGGTCAATTGAGGTAAGGTCAATCCATTACAATCCTACCTTTTTATATTTGTATTATTTTTTTTATTACAAACCATATTATTAATCCAACTTAATAATTCATTTGTATGTCTTTCACACACATTTCAAGGTCAAATATCCACACACATGCATATTTTTAGAAACGATAAATGAGTGTGCTATGATTTTGTTAATTTTTTGTAGAGGATATAATCCACCAGTAGATTAAAATAGTGTCATTCAATCCTATCAAATTTTTTATTATCTTTTACTTCATTACTCTTACTCATAGCTATTATGAAAATTGTGAAAATAGTCTATGTTGATCATTTACAGTCATTGTTTAGTTTTACACCATTAGCCTACAAAAAAAAGAATCTAAGTTTTTAATTTTATTCATAGTTATTATTATTTAATTCATTCTTGATTTTTAAATTTATGTACTTTTATTTCATTAATATTATCATAACTTGATTTAAAACATTTTACAACATTATATTCAATTTATTTGAATTAGTTTTAATACACTTATCAATTATTAATTTTGATAAAACACCTTGAAGGATTATATATATATATATATATATATATATATATATATATTTATATATATTTATATTTATGGATTTTATTACATATTTAAGGATATATATTCTAATGCATCTCTTATTTAATACCCATAACTATGGATTCATCACTAGGGATGTTAGATCTATGACCATGCAATATATATATATATATATATATATATATATATATATATATATATATATATATATATATATATATATATATATATATAACACTATAAAAAAAAGATAAATTCATATTTATAATAATATTGAGAAATATTTAATCCTAGAAGCATTGCAAGATAACATAGGTTCATAAAAATATTAAAACCTAAGGGGAATGAAAAACTACGTAGATTTTCTAAAATATAATATGCCTAAATGGATTTTCATTTAATTGTGATACCATCTTATTGATTTAGTGATTAAATGTAATTAACATTAATAAATTAATTAAATGAGTAGAGAGAAATGGATTACGAAATCAACATCCAAATGTACATTTCACTTAAATATTGATTGATACTGAACAACTAGGGTTTTGATATAAAAAAATTCAAAAGTATGAGAAACTTACCTTTTATAAAGCCTAGGAGCTATATTTTACTATGTTTGTCCTATAGGATGTCTTCCCTATGGTTAGATATAACTATTTGACTATCATTTTGGATTTGGAAACTAGAGAAGGATTGGACACTAGAGTAGGGCACACATTTCCTTCCCAATACTCTTGTCCTCTAGTATTTTTCCAATGGATATAATACCTACAAGTCTAAGATAATATTCTATATCTATGGAATCTTTTTTCATGACGTGTGTTCACAATATGAGACCTATATTTTGGATTATTCTCTTCAAACCCCTAATGGAGTCCTACACATAAGAATCAAAAAAATATCAAATTCCAAAGGGAGAAATGGGGAAATTATGATATGGTTAAGATATCCTTATAAACCATGTTGTCCCGAGTGTTGCCTACATATCCCCCAAAATAGTGACCTAAGACTAATATATTTATACCTTAGGAAATATTCATAAAAAAATAAGAAAAAATGTGTATCTAACATGTTATTTAATTTGGACCTCCTCTTAGTCAAATCATGCAATCTATGTATGATATGTAAATACTTTAGTAATATACAAAGACATTGCTTATTATGTATTGATGTTATTTTTATTATCTGGTTCCAAAATATAAGTGCATCGTGCTTATGTAAAAATCCTTCTATAAATCTTTAAATACAAGACTCCTAATTATTAATTTTAAAGACTTGTTCACACACCAACCAACTTAAACAAAGTTAAAACAATCATAAGAAGAGAACCAAAAAGGAAGCAACATGAAAAACACTTTGGAATGGGTGTTGGAAAAAAACATTGGGAAGGACACTAGAGAAATTCTCTAGTTCCTCCATGGTGATCTTGTCCAAAATGGATAAAAATGGGGTAAGTCTAAAATAAATTGGTAGGTCCCCTATGAATGTGTTAAGGACTTATATGGAAATACTATGATTTCAAAAACAAAGATTTAAAATCATGAAAATGTTAAAAGGATGAAAAAATATAAAAATTACATGCATGAATAAGAGTCTAAATCCTCAATAGGAACCTCATGTGAAAGAGATAAAAAATGCATAGTACTTGTGTTTTCTTAGCCAAATTTGGTTGTATACATTTCCCCTCTTTTAATCTAGTAATAAAATAAAATGAAATTAATGGAGTAAAATAGAAAGAATGTATTTATGCTTACCTATGAAG
The DNA here is from genome assembly GCA_037957365.1 of Torreya grandis. NCBI lineage: Eukaryota > Viridiplantae > Streptophyta > Pinopsida > Cupressales > Taxaceae > Torreya > Torreya grandis. The sequence continues at coordinate 17,287 of JARHVA010011389.1, read as the reverse complement.
CATGTCCTTGATTGAAATTAGAGATGCCATGGGTTTCATGTGATCCTCCTAGATGGAGAGAAGATGAGCTCTAGCCTTGTCCTCTTCCTGGACAAAGAATTGAACAAGGGTTTGGGTGATGCCTGTGAATATGGATCCATGATGTGGATGCCATTATATTGAACCTAAATAATTAATTGGGTTGTGTGGAACAAGATATTCTTGTCCCCATTCTGATATGTAATGTATTTGAGAAAATAATTTTGATTATGATCAAAAAACTATGATTGCCCCCACTCTAATATGTACTGAATTTGGGCAAATAAATATGATTATGAGGAACAAGCTATGATTTCCCCCACTTTGATATTTGGGTAGAGATGTGCCTAGAAGTCAAAAAATGTTATTTGACCTCAACCTCACACAACTCAAATAATCTGGGTCTGGTGTAATTATTTTGAATCAACCCTTGTAGAGGGATATAAGATTCATTTTGGTGAAAATTTGGTGCTAAATTTGGTGTAGTCATTATTTGAAACTGAGTATGGTTTAAGAAAATAGATAATGACATAACTCTATAATCCCATCTATATAATCTAGTGAAAATTTTGAGAGATGGGGAACAATTTGTCATGAAACATGCCCCTAATATGATAAGTACGAAACTAAGCCACATATTGTGAGAAATAAATCTAGATTCTAAGTAGTAAACAACATAGAGAATGGAATTCTCTACCATTTTTATATATAATCTAGAGTAAAAAATGAGAGATGAGAGATATGTGACTAGTAATATGCCTCCAATATGATATCTAGATAAACTAAGTTATATAATCTAATTAATATAGTGGTGCATGTGTGAACTTGTATTATGTTTATTCCCCTTATTATTATAATCTATGTCAAGGTATCCATGTAAATCTACTAAATACTATTTTGAACTATGATAATTTTGATCATTATCCTATGTATATCTGAGAATTTAAGCCAAAAATGTATACATGTGAATCACTATATAGGTATGAGTAACTGAGTAAATCTAAGCTAGTTGGGAATAGTGCATATGTATTTCCCCCTTTTGGTGAGAGAGATAAAATTATTGTAAGGAGGTTGAGCCAAAAGTGATAACTAGTAGTGCTAGAGTTAGTAGTGAAGTAGATATAATAGGATGATTAGAATGGATCAAATGATTACTAGTAAAAAATCAATTTTGGATTGTTATTGATATAGGTTATTCAGTAATGGTAAGATTTTTAAAAGGTGTCGAGTAAATCCACTGATGATTTAAAGTTTATAGGCATAGGAGTGAGACCTATATGGTATGAAAGGCATTAGGATTTTGTTCTAATTGGATGAAATAGTTTTAAAATCAAAGCTAATTTTTTCAAGATACTTTTGATTCCAGTTATAGATATAATTGTTTAAATAATATAGATTTAATACCTTAGTAGTGTGCCATAGACAAAAAGTGTCCTTATGACTTGATTTTTGGAAGATGTTTTTGATTTGTTTGTAATATTTTTGAGAGTTAAAAAATTTGAACTCTAAGTTGTGTCAAAGATGATGCAAATGAGAGAAATCTTTTGTAGGTTGTATGAGGAGGTAGAGGACCCTATCTAGGTGAATGAGGAGTTGAAACTAGTAAGTAACTAAAATTTATCGAATTACATTTTGTAAAAATTTCTTTATTTCAATTTTTGTCAACATTTTAGATCTTGTAATATGTTTTTTCAACTTAGAATGATCTTGTTCCATCTAGGGTACTATTGTTATAGATACATTGATTTTGTCCAAGAGCTAACACTCTCGTCCAACACTGTAGTCCTATAGATTGTGTTCTAGTCTTTAGGATAGTTGCAAAAGATGACATGATAAGATTATGTGTTGTATTTATTTCTATATGACTTTTATTCTAGGTTTTTATTACTGATTACCTTTATTTGGTTGTTTCTAGTGTTGTGAAGTTGGATATATGTAGAATGGATTTTAGTGGGGGCAAATGATATATATTATTCATAGGATACCCATGTCAAATTAGGAGAGAGATATTTTATATAGTGATGGTTTAGGCTATGTTGGTTGGTTAGAAATATTCCCTAGGACACTCATATGATGGAAACATTAGTTGAGTAGTGGAATGCAAATATGTGTAGTTTATGGATTCGTACTTGTGAGATGAGCGTTGCCCTAGAGGATGTATGGAGGATATTATGGTTTCATTTGATTGGTAGGAGAGTTATGATTCATATTGTGGATAGATCTTATATATATTACTAGGAGTGTGGATGGTTGGCATCATACATGGAGTGACTCTTATGTGATAATATCTATGATTGTATTATCAAATTTTTTGTGACTTCAAAATTTTTTAGTTATTTCACTGGCATAATTTGTATATGTGGATGGGAGTGGTGTATTTATATCATATCAGATGCACAAGTTTGTATAGGACTTGGAGGAGAATGGTATTTGTAATATTGGGGTAGGATGATGTTATCCCACCTACATCATGATCCATACATGTTTACAGATGATTAATTTAGTGGTGACATTAGTTTGTCTACATTATTGCATTGTTAGTCATATAAGAATATAAAAGTTACATGGCCAATGGGGATGTGACATCCCAAGTGGGTTGACCCATCCATAGGGGTTTTTAAAGATTTGATTAAATGGAATTAACCCTAATAAAATAAATAACTAAGTATATCATAATGGATAGCTAAGTCATCATCTAACCATACATTTCACTTGCATATTGAGTGATATTGAACAACTAGGCTTTTGAGAAAAAGCATGAGAAACTTACATTTTTTGAAGCCTAAGAAATGTATTTGACTATGTTTGACCTAAAGGATGCCTGAACCACTATCAAATTTAACTATTTGAATACATTTTTGGATTTGGACACTAGAGTGGGATTTGACATTAGATCACATGTTCTCATCCTTCCCAATTCTCCTATCCTCTAGTATTTTTTCCACTAGAATTGATACCTAAAAGTCTAAAATAATATTTTATAGCTATAAAATCTTCTTTCATCAACCTGTGTTCATAATATTAGACCTATATTTTAATTTATTATCTTGGAGACCATAATGGATTCCTACACATAAAAATCAAATAAACATTAAATGCCAAAGGGGGGGAAATCTAGAAAGTGGGATATGGTCAAGTTATCCTAAGAACCCTTATTGTCTTGAGTGTTGCCTACATAGCCCTAATGATAGGTACTTTATACTAATGTATTTATCCCTTAGGTAATGTGTATAATCAACTCAAAACAAATGTGTATCATAAATTCTCTTCACCTAGGCCCTCCTTTTGGTCAAATCATGTAATCTAGGTGTGGTATTAAAAAACATCGGTAATATGTAAAGATTGAGCTTATTGTGTATTTATGCTTCTTTATTGGTTGATGCTAAAAGATGAGTGTCTCTTTTTTCTATAAAATTCCTTATGGAAGACTTTAAATATAAGAATCCTAATATTCAATTTGAAAAACATATTCACATGTTTTTGAACTTAAATAAATTTAAAATGGTCATAATAAGAGCCCCAAAAATGAAGGGACCTAAATAATACTCAAGAATGGGTGTTAGACAACAATGCTGGGAAGGACACTAGAATAACATTCAAGTGTTTTTTATGGAGGTCTTGTTCAAAATGAATAATAATGGGGTGAGACTCAAATAAATGGGTAGGGGCCCCTGTGGCTCTATCAAGGACTAACATGGTATAACTAGGAGCACAACTCAAGAGAGATAAAATCATGAAAATGTATAAGTAGATGTAAAAATACCAAAATGACATGTGTGAATAATAGTCTCAATCATCATTAGGATCCTTGCATGAAATAGTTAAAAAATACGTAGTACGTGAGTTTGTTTGACCAAATATGGATGTATACAAATGAAAATACCTAGTTAATTTTTTTGTTAAATATTTAAATAATATGTGCCTCATTCCCTTTATTAAGAAAAGAGAGATGAAAAAAAAAAGAGTCCAAAACCATAAGGAAAAAAATCACAGGGCAAAGTAGAAACTCGATAAACAAAAAAACAATTCAAAAGACCACCCAGGGTACCAAACCAAAAGGGACAAAACCTAATGAAACAATGAACTAAGAACTAGTATAAACCCCAAAAATAAACATGCAAAAATCCAACATTAGAGCCAAATCAAATTGGATCTTAAGAGACACAAAATAACATAGTCCCAAAAACCATTTTGAAAACTAATACGAACCTATATCAAATTATACCATCCTTCATTCATCCTTTCTTGCCTTTCTTCTTCTTTACATCAGTCCAAACTCCTAAAAGAGTGCCTCCAACTACTAATTGTAGATCAAAAGGTTGAATATTTTGACCATCACTATGTGATTCCTTTTTAGATCCAAAATTATTTGACTCATGCACTCTCTTGAACCTTCTTATTGGATTTATAGTATTTATGGTCCTTGGTCTAATTGTGTTGACTACCTTTGTTATTTATTTTAATTTACCTAATTTTTTATGTTCCTTAGATCTTCGTTCCTTTATTTTTTCATCATTTTCTTCCATGCCCTTTGAAAGATGATCTTGGGCCCTATTTGTGTTAACTCCTCCTTCTTGAGCACAAGTTTACCAATTCTTTGATTTGAGAACACCAATTTTATTACCTTCTGGAGATGATTTAGCTTAAGGGTGAATTTGGTATAGGTGACTTGTTTAGTGGCAAAGGTGGCACCAAAAAACCATATTTTCATAATCTAGAGATTGGGTCCAAGACCAATTCCCATGTTTGAGGATTATGTTATCAGGTAGCCCTTTACTTAAATCAATCTCCACACAAATGTAGGAAAAGGTGAGAAGACCTTTATTATCTTTAGAGTTGTCAATTTTAATAAACTTACCCAACACATTCCTAATGTTTATGAGAACATCCAGGTGCTAGAGGTGTAGAGGTAAGTTTGCTAAATGAACCCAGACTATCATCTAAGAAAGAATCATGGAGATAACACCAAAATATAGAAACCAAGGTGTAATAAAAAAAACCTACATTTCCCCAAAACCATGGACCTTGCTCCAAGATTTATTGATATTCTAAGAGTTTATGAAATTAAACTAAGAAAATGCCTTTCAAACAAATAAAAAGAATGCATTCTTTGGACCAATGAGTTTGAATAAATTTGAGACGATTTTAAGTTTGCATACGGAAGCTATTAAAGTGGATAATGGTTATATTCATCTGAAGAGAATAAATGATTTCAAAGACCTCAAGTTGCATTACCAAGACAATTGGCACTTCATCCAATTTTTCCACTATATAAAGCCTTGGTCTAGTATGAATAAACAATGGAAAAATTAGAGATTTGGTTTGTGCTACCTCCATCTAGGAGGTGTTGGATGGTGGATCATGATCTTATTTTAATGTTAAGTTCTTGACAGGGTGGTTGTAGGGGGAAATACCCCCCTTGAAGTAAAATTTTGTTAGAATTACACTAAAAAATATTTTAATTTCATAGTAAATTTTGACCATTCACTATTAGATTACAAAACTAATGGTAGAAATTATGTTTGTGCATTTTTGACCTATATGTAACCCTCATTTTAATATGAGGGTATTGTAATTATGGTGGCCCACTATATGTGAGTGAAAAGGATATTTTTGTAGTTGAATTTTAGGTTTTTCCCTTCATTTATTGGACTAAATAAGAAGGGTTGGCTATTTCTATATGGATGTAGCATATATTGGGTGAACCACATTAAATATATGTCTCTGCTATGTTATGTTTTATGCATTTTATTTCGATTTTTAATTCATTAAAATTTCTCTCTATTCTAGATTCCTAACATCTGGTATCAAAGATGGAGGTTTATTTGGTAGATAAACTGATAGGAAAAGAGGGTTCCTAGTTCAAGTGAGAGCAAGGGTAGAAGAAGGCAAGTTTCAAGTTAAAAATTTCAGAAACCAAAACTACTATATATGGAAGATTCAAATGGAGGACTATATATATTAGAAGGATCTTTTCCTACCATTAGGAAGAATATAAAGTAAGCCAACAAGAAGGATGAAGATTGGGATGTTCTTGATAGAAAGGGACTAGGAACAATATGGTTGTGCGTGGAAATGTCAATGGAATTTAATTTTTAAAAATAAAAGATAATAGAGGATGTGATAAAGGCATTAGATAGAGTATGAAAATCGATCAACCTCCAATAAGGTATTTCTTATGGAGTGTTTATTAAATTTGGAAATTTTAGAAGGTGGGTATGTTGTTGATCATTTAAATGAATTTAACATGGCCAAAAATTAGTTAAGCTCTGTAGGAGTAAAATTTGATGATGAGGTTAGGAATATTTTGATTATATGCTCATTTCCAAAAAGCTAGAATGGATTCGTCATGGATGTTAGTAATTTTGTTTCTATTTCTAACACTTTAAATTTTGATGATGTTATGGATGTTATTCTTAGTGAGGAAATGTGATGGAAAAGCATAGGTGAGACATTGGTTAATTTTTTGAATATGGATAATAGGGGAAGATAAAAGGATAGAGGAAAGGGAACAAGGAATAGTGGTAAGTCTAAGAATAATAGATCCATATCCAGAATAACATTGGTGTGCTAGATTTGTTGGAAGAAAGGACACCTAAAAAAATATTATTGGTTTCAAAAAAGAAAATAAGGAGATGGAAAACAAGATAATAATTAGGAAGCAAATGTAGAAGGTGATGTGTTACAAGATGATTTAATCCTTTCTTTAAATAATATTAATGATTATTAAGTGTTAGATTCAAGGGATTTGTTTCATACTACACCCCATAAGAAATATTTTCAAGACTATGCTCAAGGATATTTTAGACATGTTTATTTGGGTTATGGTGAACCCTAGAAAATTGTAGGAAAGGGTAAGATACGTATAAAACTATATAATGGAAACAAATGGTTGTTGAAAGAGGTGAGGTATGTTTCTAAGTTGAGAAGAAATATAATTTAAGTAGGGTAGCTGGGAAGTGAGGGTTTCATAGTTAAATTTTCAAAAAATTCATGGAAGGTCACTAAAGGATCACTAGTAATAGAAAAAGGACAAAAGGTAGGTACATTATATTTATCTAATGGTAATATTGATTATTTTATTGATTTAACTTCTAAATAAGTGGATAAAAAATTATGACACCATATACTTGGACACATGAGTGAGAAGGGGATGCAATTTCTCCACTCAAAGAATTTATTTTCAGATTTGAAGAAGGTGGATTTGAAATTTTGTGAGAATTGTGTGTATGGAAAATAGAAGAGAGTCAAATTTCTCAGAGTTGAGAAGACAATTAAGGATGAAAATTTAGATATTTTGTATATAGATGTATGGGGATAGACTCAAGTATCATCCCTTAATGTCTCTTATTATTATGTTACTTTTATTGATGATACAACAAGAAAAACTTGGGTTTATTGCATACAAAAAAATCTTATGTTTTTGATACTTTTAAGAAATGGAAAGCTTTGGTTGAGAATGAGACAAGAAATAAGTTTAATTCTGTCAGATAAAACAATGGAGGTGAATAATACATCAAAGAATTTGATAATTATTGTTCATCAAATGGGATTTATAGAGAGAAGACAGTTCCAAGAACACCACAACAAAATGGTGTGTCAGAAAGGATGAATAGGAAAATCATGGAGTGTGCATGGAGCATGAGATTACATACATAGTTTCCCTTATAATTTGGGGTAGATGGTGTGGATCTATTGTTTACTTAATAAATAGAGGGCCTTCAAGTCCTTTGAATGGTGACATTCTAGAAGAAGCATGGATAAGTAAAAAGGTAAATTATTCTTTCTTAAAGAATTTTGATTATGAGGCATTTGTCCATATTGATAAAGAAAATATAACCAAACTTGAATCAAAATTCAAGAAATGTACTCTTATTGGATATGGAGTTAATGATTTTGGTTACTGTGTATGGGATTTTAAAAACCATAAAATCATTAGGATTAAAGATGGGATATTTAATGAGAAGGTCATGTACAAAGATCAGTTTTAGGAAAAGAAATAATAAAATCCAAATATAAAATATGTAGTACTTGCTGAAATCATAGGAAATGAAATTCCAAAAATGTCAAAAAATTAGAATGTGCAACAAATACAAGTACCTCAAACTCCTGAAAGTGTATTTAAAAGATCTACTAGAGTAAATAAACTCCCTGAATGATACTATCTTTCACTTTATTATTTATTATTGACTTATGGTGGTGAGACAAAAAGATATGAAGAAGAAATGTAGGTAGAAACTAGAAAGAAATGGGATCAAGGCATGAAAGAGGAGATTAAATCCTTGGTACATAACCAAACTTTGCATTTGGTTCAGTTGCCTATAGGTAAAAGAGTATTTCATAATAAATGGGTTTATAGTTTGAAGGAAGAATATGGAGGAAAAAAGAGATACAAGGCCAAACTTTTTGTAAAGGAGTTTGCACAAAAGAAAGGTATAGATTTTTGACAATTTTTTTTCCAACTATAAAAATGACTTCCATAAGAACTATTTCAAGTTTGATAGCCAGATAAGATTTGCACCTTGAATAGTTAGATGTGAAGACTAATTTCCTTCATGGTGATTTGGAGGATGAAAAATATATGGAGAAACCACAAGGATACAAAGTCAAAGGTAAGGAGAAAATGGTGTGTAGGTTGAAGAAGAGTTTGTATGGTCTAAACAAAGCTCAAAAGTAGTAGTATATGAGATTTGACATGATTATGATAGAACAACATTATAGTAGATGTCATTCTAACCACTATGTCTATTAAAAGAGATTAGATAATGGCAGTTATATTATCTTGTTATTGTATGTATATGACATGCTTGTTATAGGGTCTAACATGTAGGGTATAAATGATCTAAAAATAAAATTACCAAATTCATTTGAAACGAAGGATTTGGGTGCTGTAAAGCAAATCCTTGGTATGAGAATAACAAGAGACAATAAAATTAGAAAATTGGCATTGTCTCATGAAGAGTACATAAATGAGGTGGTAGTTAGGTTCAATATGCAAGATACAAAACTTGTAAGTACACCTTTGTGAGGGCACTTCAAATTAAGCAAGGAACAATGTCCTAAAATGTAGGAAGAAATCAAATACATGTCTAAAGCTCCATATGCTTCAGTAGTTAGAAGCTTAATGCATGTTATGGTGTGTACAAGACCAGATATTTCTCATGAAGTGGGATTTGTCAATAGGTTTATGAATAATCTAGGAAAAGAGCACTAGGATGCAATAAAGTGGATTCTTAGGTACTTGATAGGGATCACTGATAGACAGTTATGCTATGAAGGTTTAGATGTTACCTCACAAGGATATGTTTATGTAGACATGGTTAGAGATTTAAATGGTAGGAGGAGCACCATAGGTTATGTTTTCACTATTGGTGATACAATAGTTTGTTGGATTTAAAAATTATAGAATATAGTTTTTTTGTCAATAATAAAGGTATAATATGTTACATATATAGAAGCTAGCAAGGAGATAATATGGATGAAATGGTTCATGGAAGAGTTTAGGCATAAGTAATAATATTAAAGGTTGTACATTGATAGCCAAAGTATGATTCATTTAGCAATGAACTCAGTATTCCACTCAAGAACCAAACATAAACAGCTTAGGTATCAATTCATTCATTTAGTTTTGGAGGATGGTTAATTGAAGTTGGAAAAGATCCATAAGAGTTAGAATCCTAAAAATATGCTAGAAAAAGTAGCCCCTAAAGAGAAGACAGAGAGTTGTTCATCTTCAATAGGTCTTCAATGATAACAAGGAAGATGAGAAACATGTCATGGTCAAATTTCAAATAAAATTCGAAGTAAGAGTTGTAGCGATCCAGTTGCAATAATCAGTCTCCAAGTGGGATATTGTTGGATGGTGGAACTTGATCTTATTTTAATGCCCAGTTGCTCACACAAGGTGTGGAGGACAACACCCCCCACTAAGGTCTCCATGGGGTTCCTTGGGGAGTAGATACCTATTTTGGAGCTCCCCTGGTAGGGGTTTAGGGGAAGTACCATTGAAGCAAACTTTTGATAAAATTACACTATAAAATATTATAATTTTGTAGTAAATTTTGACCATTTACTATTAGGTTACATATCTAATGGTAGAAATTATGTTTGTAGATTTTAACACTATATGCAACCCTCATTTTGATATGAGATTAATGCAATTATGATGACATGTTATAAGTGAGTGAAGAGGATATTATAGTGGTTATATTTCATGTTTTTCCCTTCATTTATTGGACTAAAAAAAAGGACTAGCTATTTATGTGTGGACATAGCCCATATTATGTGAATCATGTTAAATTTATGTCTCTATTATGTTGTGTTTTCTACATTTTATTTCTGTCTTTAATACATTAATATTACTCTATGTTTTGGATTCCTAATAGGAGGACCCTAATGGATTCCTTGAATCAACATCACCTCCACACAGTCTCATAGCTAAGGATATAAGGGACTCATTAGAGATACCATACACAAATAACTAGGTATTATTTTCAAGATTTTTTCCATCGAAAATTAAACACTAAAAATAATCTAAAACCCTAGTATCCTGCTCACTATTTGGTTTGAGTTCTAGCACACATTCACATAGAGCCACCCAATAGCATAGAATTTTCCATGAAGAGATCGTAACATGATTTGATTTTGTGTACTATATTTGATAGGGTTTTTTGGCATATGTATTTTTTAAAACACTTTATCTGCATTCACTTTGGTAGTGAGGTGACCTCTAATGGCACCATTGGTAATGACATCCTCCTCATTATTTAAGTGCTTCTAGTTTAAAGATCTTTCAACCAGAGATATCTCCTTCTCAAGTATACTATCTATCATCTAAACTCTAAATGTTGCCTCCTCTAGTTTAAATCTCATCGAAGACCCGAATTTTTATTCAAACCTAGATTTTTATGCCCAAAATGTGAATCAATTTTCTCTAAGGTAGAATAACATATAGCTTTAGGTAGGGATTTGGATGGCATAGTACCTATTTATGTTTTTGCTTATATATTCACAACACCCCCTATCATCATCTTTGATATTTCACTTGACATGGAACTAAGAACTTTCCTATGGATCTCAACTTCAAACTCAACTGGTAACCCTAGGAAGCTATTGAAATGATCAAACATTACACGCACCACATGATTAAAATTTGTTAATCAATTTATCCCCATGTTCATAAATTGTTCATGGTTTGATTGATATGCAACTAAAGCATGCTTGAATGTTGTTAACATAAGCACCAATACAAATAACTAATTACTATTACTATCATTTTTCTCATTCTAAGAAGGCATTTTGTCTTTGTGTCTATTTGAAGTATTAATGGAGACAGAGATTTTTTCATCGTCAAATGGTTGAGGGGGATTTATAGCATTAAAATTCAGGCATTAAACTTTTACCATCAACTTATGTTCCATATCCATGTTTCAATCTAATTTAGTTAACACTTTGGTTACAAAACTAGATCCTTCATAACATCTATCGAATACCTAATTACTTTTAAAAATATAAGATTATTTAATTAATTCCAAAAATGGAGAGAGAGAGAGAGAGAGAGAGAGAGAGAGAGAGAGAGAGAGAGAGAGAGAGAGAGAGAGAGTGCTACACATGCAATTTATATAAGTCTATACATTTTATGACAATTATTATGATATAACAATGTAAATGCTGTTTAGAAGTAAAAATTGTAGAATATAGTTGTTTTGTCAATAATAAAGGTATAATATGTTATAAATATAGAAGATAACAAGGAGATAATATGGATGAAATGGTTCATGGAAGAGTTTAGGCATAAGCAAGAATATTAAAGGTTGTACATTGATAGCCAAAGGATGATTCATTTAACAATGAACTCAGTATTCCACTGAAAAAATAAACATATACAACTTAGGTATCAGTTCATTCATTTAGTTTTGGAGGATGGTTAATTGAAGTTGGAAAAGATCCATAAGAGTTAGAATCCTAAAATTATGATAGCAAAAGTGTCCCCTAAAGAGAAGACAGAGAGTTGTTAATCTTTAATAGGTCTTCAAGGATAAAAAGGAAGATGAGAAACATGCCAGGGTAAAAGTTCAAATAAAATTCCAAGTAAGAGTTGTAGTGGTGCAGTTGCAATAATCAGTCTCCAAGTGGGAGATTGTTGGATGGTGGAACTTGATATTATTTTACTGCCCAGTTGTTGACACAAGGTGTGGAGGACAACACCCCCCACTAAGGTCTCCATGTTAGCATATTATTGTATTTACCTTAGGTTATTTACTAAGGTAATTTATGTTGGTTAGTTGCCTTAAACACTTTGGTTAAGAGGTTAGTTGTTTATTCGGCCTTTGTTATTTCATGCAAGCTGACGTAGGTTAATTTTCTTATACCCATCTCATGCTTCACGGGTATTTCATATGTTTGCCTATTTAATAGGCCTTCATGCTTGGTTGAATACGTTGAACAAGTGCTCTGCTATTCTCAATCTCATTTTCTCTGTGTGTTTTATTTAATCTAATATGGTATCAAAGCCTATGGTTTGTAGAACCTGAGTGGAGGTTTGAGGAAGCTAGAGAGAGGTCGGTGTCTTGCCAGGGAGGAGCTTCAGGTGCCCAGTGGAGAGTCGAGGAGAGAGAAAGCATCACGGAATTTGGAAAACTCAACCAGAAGGTCTGAAAATTGCCAGGAAGCATCAGAAGCTAAATAAGACCAAAAGGAAGTGAAAACAAGCTGTTTTAGAGGCTCAGAAGCCTCTGTTGAATTTATTGTGTGCTCGGCACCGTACAGATTCGGCAAAATCAAAAAAATTCATTTCTTCATCTTTTTCAGCGAAACAAAAGTCTAAATCACAAGTTAAATCAAAACTAAGACACTGGTGAAAACGGTTTGCAATTTGGTTGAGAAACGGGCTCAGAATCTTTGCCTGAAGTTTCAGAGGTAGGCCAATTTTTTGATTGGCTGAATTTTTTTATAAAATTTTTAGCCTAAAGTTTTAATATTTCAATTATTTTTATTTTTTTAATTGAAATAAATCAAAACTTTAGCCAATAAGGGTTATTGGGGACCTACTGCTAACTAATAATCACGGAAGCGTCCGAAAAGCTAAAAATTTTACCGTTTTCTGGGTTTTTTATCTAGATGTCAACGGAGAGAATTTTTTAAATCAGAATTGTAGTTTTCCTGATTTAATTGTTTCAGTGGTAGATTTTTTGTGATCTTGCAAATGGTATTGAGTTTGTTGCTGAAAATGGATAAGGTTGTTCAGTGTCAATATAGAATCGGTGTGTAGAAGGAATTTAAAAAAATAAAAAAAATTAAAATTAAAAAAAATAATAAAAAAAGTCATTATAGTTTTTCTGATTTTATCATTTTCGTGAAAAACTAGGTAAAATGGCTAGTATTCAACACCTGTTACTACCAGATTCTCAGAAATTGACTGGCAAGAACTTTAGTTTGTGGAGTCACAAGGTTTTGACAATATGTGAATATCTGAATATTGATCAAATAGTGCTCGGTAAAGAGCAAAGGCCTGCCACTGCGACCAATGACTATGATAAACGTCATCGTGAGGCTCTCATGTTGTTAAAATTGTCAGTAGCAAATAATCTAATCTCAGAGGTCAAAAATGCAACTATAGCATCAGATTTATGGAAAAATTTATCTTCAAAATATCAGGCTTCTAACATCGGTAGAGTGTTGTATTTGAAGAATTTGTTGTTTTCCACTAAGATGCAGGAAGGTGGCTCCATTTCTGAGTTTTTATTATAGATCAAGGACATCAGTGACCAGTTGAAAGCAGTGCAGAAACCTGTTGATGAGCAAGATTTGATTGCTCTTGTTATGCAAAATCTTCCACCATCATTTGAGTCATTTGTGGAGTCCTTGCACATGATTGCTGAGATCCAGACTTTGGATTTTGAAACATTGTCTACATTGCTATTGCAAAAAGAGAGACGACAGGAGCAGGCAGTGTTGTCTACATCCACTTCCACAGAGAGTGCATTCTTTATCAAGGAAAAGGGTAAGCAGTCTGGTAAAAATAGCTATCCATCAGAATCTTCACAAGTAAGTGGTAATAAGAGATCTAAATGGAAATGTTTTTACTGTAAGAAACCTGGTCACCTTAAGAAAGATTGCAGGAAAAGACAAAAGGATATTGCTAACCCCAGAAAGAAAGCTCATCATGCGAATGTAGCTGAAGGTGAAGGCGAGGAATCACTAGATTTTGCTTTCATGGCTTCCAGTGGTAATTCTGTGGTGGATCGAGCTTGGTACTTTGATTCAGGGGCATCTCGCCATTATACATGCCATAAGGACTAGTATGTGGATTTTGTTGAAGATATCAGTAGTAATGAATATGTATCTTTAGGACATGGTACAACATATTTTGCAAAAGGATTTGGTAATGTTCATATAATTTTTAATGGTACAGTAAATTATACATTCAAGAATGTTAGGTATGTACTGGATATGAACAAAAATCTTCTTTCAATCAGTGAAATCACCTTAAAATCTGATTTTGTTGTAAAATTTCAAGAACAACAATGTTTAGTCACCACTAAAGATAACAAGATTATTGATGTTGGGATCGGTGAGAAAGGCTTGTATAAGCTTGCAGATCCAATCAAAGCAAAAGAAAGTGCACTTGCAGCGGTTGATAGCACAAGTTCACTATGGCATGAAAGGTATGGGCATTTGAATTTTCAGTATTTGACTACATTGAGTAAGACTAAGATGGTTAAGTGGATTCCTTCTATTCGGCATAGTCATCATGTATGTACTGGATGCCAGTTGGGGAAGCAAGTTAGACATTCATTTGATGTTGGTAAAGCTTTGAGAGAAAATGAAGTATTGGATTTGGTACATGCGGATTTGCATGGTCCAATGCAGACACCTACCCCTTTTGTTGCCCGTTATTTCCTGTTACTGGTTGATGATTTCTATAGGAAAAAGTGGGTATACTTTCTAGTAAAGAAATTTGATTGTTTTTCTAACTTTCTTACTTGGAAAGCTATGGTTGAAAAATAAGCAGGACGGCCAGTGAAATCTCTTAGAACGGATAATGGGGGTGAGTTCATCTCAAAACAGTTCAAGGAGTTTTGTGCCACTGAAGGCATACACAGACAATACACTACACCTTACACTCCACAGCAAAATGGAGTTGTGGAAAGGCATAATAGGACAATGATGGATATGGCTCACTGTATGGTCTAAAGCAGAAATGTCCCATACAGGTATTGGGCAGAGGCAGTGAATACAACAGTATACATGCTCAATAGAAGTCCTACAAAAGCTTTGGAGAATTTGACTCCAGAGGAGGCTTGGTCAGGTCAAACTCCAGATGTAAGTGATTTCAAAATTTTTGGTTGTGTAGCTTTTGCAGTTATTCCTAGTCAAAAGAGAAAAAAATTTGGATGCAAAAAGCAAAACATACATGTTTGTTGGATACAGTGATCAGTCAAAGGCCTACAGATTACTTGATGTTTCTACTAACAAAGTTGTGGTAAATAGAGATGCCATAGTAAATGAACAAATGCCATACTTCATAGCAACTGGTCAAGGTTTCAGATATTGAGTCATTGTTATCTAATGATTCCATTATTAGTTATAATGTGAAAAATGAGCAGGATTCTTGTTCATTAGTGGAATCACATTCCAGGGAGGGAATTGATACAGGTCATTGTGAGGTTCCAGCATCACAACCAAAGAAGCCAAAGTGGTATACTTCCACAATTGAAGCACTAAAAAGATGGAGTCTTGCCACAAGGTGTGGAAGGTAGAAGACTGAGATCGGGAAAGCAATTTAGTAATAGAGGTGAGCATGTTAATCTTGCTCTAACAACTGATGTTTCACAAGTATTTGAGCCTAATTATTTTTCAAAGGCCAAAGGGAAGTCTGAGTGGGAATCAACTATGCAATTGGAATATGATTCCTTGATGAAAAATAATACTTGGAAGTTGATGGAACTACCACCAGGGAAGAAATCCATTGGTTGTAAGTGGATTTATAAGGTAAAATACAAAGTAGATGGTTCCTTGGACAAACACAAAGCCAGACTTGTTGCAAAAGGTTATGCACAAGAGGAAGGGGGTTGATTATGAGGAGACTTTTGCTTCAACCACCAAGATGGTAACTTTTTGTGTTGATTATTGCTATTGCTGCTCAGTTTGGATGGCAGGTGCACCAAATGGATGTAAAGAGTGCTTTCTTGAATGGAGATCTAGAGGAGGAAGTCTACATGGTTCAGCCACAGGGTTTTCAAGTTTCTGGTAAGGAACATCTTGTTTGTAGGATGATCAAGTCCTTGTATGGACTTAAGTAGGCTCCTCGAGCCTGGTATACAAAAATAGACTCATATCTTAGGGAGTCAGGTTTCAAAAGGTGTAACTCAGAACCAACTCTCTATGTAAAGGTGTCTGGTGATGATATCTTGATTCTCATTATATATGTTGATGATATAGCTATCACTGGGAGTAATACTAGTCTCATTCAGCAAATGAAAGCTGATGTTTGTTGTACTTTTGACATGACAAACTTAGGACTACTGAAATACTGTTTAGGTGTTGAGTTTTGGCAAAGTGGTAATATTGTATTCATGGCATAGAATAAGTATGCCAATTCATTGCTAGAAGGGTTTAGAATGATGGATTGTAATCCAATTCACACACCTATGGAAGTAGGAGCTAAAATTTCAACAGACACTGATTCACCTCCGGTCAATGAAACAGTGTATCGGCAACTAGTGGGTAGTCCTCATTTACCTCACTACCACTAGACCGGATATTTGTTTTGCAGTGAGTTTTCTATCTCGCTTCATGTCTAAACCATAGGAAGTCCATTGGTTAGCTGTAAAATGAGTTTTAAGATATGTCAAAGGTACTCTTGACTTTGGCATATTGTATAAGAAGTCTGTAGATTTTGAACTTTCAAGATATTCTGATTCTGATTGGGCAGGTTCAGTTGATTCAAGAAAATCTACAACAGGGTATGTTTTCACTTTTGGTTCAGGAGTTTTCTCATGGTAGAGCAAACTACAAACTACAGTAGCATTATCTTCAATAGAAGCAGAGTATAAAGCTATGGTTAGTGCAAGTTGTGAAACCATGTGGATAAAGAAATTTTTGGAGGATCTTCAGTTTGAGTCATCAAAGCCTACTCCATATTTTTTGTGACAACCAAAGTGTTTTGAAGATGGTGAAGAATCCAGTATTTCATGCCAAGGCCAAACACATTGAGGTTCACCATCATTACATCCGACAGTTGGTTACAAATGAAGACATTAGTCTC
>JARHVA010011388.1:0-63527 GCA_037957365.1 Torreya grandis | reverse complement strand
GGACCCTAATTCCCATCTCTTTTTTCATTGGTTTTCTACTTAATCCCCTTAACTCTATGAATAATCCTTAAGAAGGTAAGGGTGTGTAAAGGCAACTCAAAACCCCATCAGGGTTAGTTTTCTCCAAATACACAGTTATGAAGTTCAATTAATGAAATAAAATGTTTGTGTGAGGTATTTTAAACACTCATGTAAAATTTAAAATAATTTTATTTTAGGTTTTCTCATGTTCATGTTTGGTGTAATGCCAAATAGTCTTCTTTTTACTAATTTGAACAATACAATCAGGTTTACAGGATCCATGAGATGTTTTGGGTTCATGTAATGAATGAATTAGATGTTTAATATTATATTAAACCTTATCCAAACCCATAATTAATATTAATACACCATTGAGTCAATGTATTTTAAGGAAAGGCATGAAACTCCATGTATAAGTTGGAATGCTTGAAATTACAACCATAGTGAAGAAACCCTAATCAAATGAGGATAGAAAGTAATTCATTATCACCAAAGAGAGGAAAATCCTCATAATGGTACTAAGAATCATTATAAAATTTTTTATCCATGTGTTAAACCATGATAGTCAAGGTTACTAGTCTCTTCTCCAAGCTAGTTTCAAGGGGGTCAGTGAACCTATAAGTCTGTAGACATGTATGTCACTATTGAAATAAGATTCTTTATTATAGGGAATGATATGAAAATTTATATTTCATGATACCAAATTTATTTTACCACCTTCAATTTTAACTCATATTTCACTCAAGTGGACTGTGAGGCTATATATAGACCATGTGTGCAAAAGGAATATAACACTAATGGTACAGTGTTAAATGAATTCTAAAATAATTTAAAATGTATAATAAAAATGTATTTAAGTGCCTAAATTTTATGGTTCAATATTATAACTGATAATAACTCAATAGATCCCAACTTAAAAGACCACCATTCAATAAACTTAGGTTATCACCTATAGGCCTACCATCGACAAAATGAGAAAAGGTATACTTATGATGACAATTAAAGTGATAAAAGGGATAATATAGATAATTGTGATCATGGGAGATGTTATAAGATCAAATAAACATATTTCATTATGTTTAGACTATGCTAAATAGATAGTTTCTTATGAATTGGGTTCAAGAGGCCTAACTAATTGCACATAGGCATGTCAATAAGTAAAAGACAAAATAACATGATTGTGATGGTTATTTCAGGATTTGATAAATTTATAATATTCAAAAGTATATTTTTATGAAATGTTAATTTAGATAAACCACTTCATGAATGATATACCAACTCAAATAACTCTATATTTGGTGATTTACAGCCAAGAAGGCCTAAAGAACCACCTACAACTTTATGGAGGCATAGTAATCAAATTCCATATATGGAAGGTGGAATTGAAGGTAGGAGAGTACATTTAATATTAAAAATATTATTAATAAAATTTAAATAATTGGTTAAAATACTAAGATTCCATGAAGAATATGACCTTCATATGTGAAGTCATGAAGCCTAAATAAAGACCTACATATCTATCATAGGCCTACATATATAAAAATTGACTGTGGTGTTGGATGGAGAACCTAAGAGGTTTAAAATGTCAAATATGATTTTATTAATGTGTTTATCCTTAATTATATAATTTACAAAACTATATGAAATCATAAGGAGCTCAATTTCAAACAACTACTCAAAAAGCCCAAATCACTACCTATAGGCCTGAGTGTGTGAAGTTGAATAAACCTACAAATTTTGAACTATTTTCATAGTTAAATAGAATAAAGGTAGTGAGTGATATGTGAGAGATTATTTATAATATTATTGAGCTGATTATAAATCTTTAAATGAATAAGAGATACCATAGTTTAGAGATGTTAGGGTTAGATTGGTGTAGTTGCCTACAAGCCTTATTCTATAAAAATCAAGTTGTATAACCTTTGTGA
This sequence comes from Torreya grandis, assembly GCA_037957365.1. Classification (NCBI taxonomy): domain Eukaryota; kingdom Viridiplantae; phylum Streptophyta; class Pinopsida; order Cupressales; family Taxaceae; genus Torreya; species Torreya grandis. The sequence continues at coordinate 61,578 of JARHVA010011388.1, read as the reverse complement.
AGGTAAATGACCATTATAGGTCATGTAAAATCATTATATAGACTATTAAAAACCTATTTGAGACATTACCAACCATAAAACACACTTTTAATGTTTTAGTCTAAAAAACTCTCTTTCTCTATCCTTTACACAATCTTGCAAACACGAGAAGCTACTTTTTAAGCCTAGAAATTCCATTGAGAAAATACATGGTGTAAAATATATATTGGAGGAATACAAGGTTATTTTATACCTTCAATTCATGTCATTTGTTCATTTATCAAGATAATGTGCAGTATGAACAATCCTTAAAATGTTTGAGCACTAAAAATCCTCTTTTCACATTGTGAAGGGCTCGAGAAAGCTTAAGTTTTTGCTTTGATACCACAGTAGAATTTTCATGGGACATAAAGACATTATACATAGGATGGGACCTATTTTTACTAAAGACTTGTTGCATTGGTTGAGGGATTATGTCCCTCACCTTTATGAATCTTATTTAAGATAAGTCTTGTTTAAACCTTGTAAAAGACCTGATAGAAGATATTGACCTTCTAAGTGACTAAAATGGATTTAAATGGTCTATAAACTACCTAAAAAGCCTATAAATACAATTTTTTACTTGTATTCATTATTTTTACACGTGTGAGTTATGGTTATACGGATTATGGCCTAAATATAATTGTTGCAAGCCCAAGAAGGTAGTTTTTTAGGACTTTTCATGGAATTTGACTAAGTTAGACATAATGAAGTCCATTAGAATCATGTATTAATTGGATAATGAAATGTAATAGGTTAATAAAGACTCATGAAGATAATTTAAAGTGATTACAACATTATTTGTAGGTTTTGAGACACCTAATGGTAAGTAAGTTGTCATCAAGGGTTTTTATCAGACCTAATACACATGTACCTCAATATTGAAAATGTTTTTGAGCTTGAAAAAAGGTATAAGTACTCCTTAAAATATAATTGGGAGGTATTCAAGCTATTGTGATAGTCCTCAAACAATAACTAGTCCTATTATTAAATAAATATACTCACTATGGTGGTCTTCACTTGAACCAAGCAAGTCTCTCAATGAAATGCAAGTTCTTATTAGTTTGAAGAAGCTTTAAAATTGATCCTCAACCTCACCAAGATGAATTTACACTAAATTATCCTAGGATGGCATTGGATAACTCCAAGGAACATAATCAAGAATGACACATGTCAATATAAATACTTATAACTCTTTCTATACCAAGAGTGGGTAGTTTCAAATGGGGTAGATGAGTCATCTTGGAAGGTAAAAAGTCATTCTACACTATTTGATGAAGTTCATCATCAATTTCAATAATACATGTTAAATATGATGATAAAATTGTTAATGGATTCTTCTATTTTGCCTTATAACTGACTTGAAGTGGATGACACTTATCTCCTATGCCTATTCTTTCTCTTCTTCATTTATCTTATATATTCTACCTTGAATTGATTATTATGGATCCTTTGGAAGAGTATGGTGATGCCATACTCAACTAAACACTTGTACTATGCCTTCTAATGCTGAATAAAGTTAATTCTTACCTTCTAAAATGATTATAATTAGTTTACTTATGTGATTATTTGATGAATGCTATTAGTAATGATTTGACTCTATCTCATTTTTCCTCTCCTACCTCTTTGAAAAGGGATTGTATTACTATAGCTCATATGGTGAGTTTGGATAGCTTATCATAGTTTAGAAGTTTATTTCAGTCATTAGTATCTTCCTTAAGCCTATTGATTATCCATTCTATTCAACACATTGTCTATAATCTCCATGTTAAAATACTCATGCTTGAAGGTCCTTGTTAAGTAGTGTGATTAGATTCAATCATAATTCATGTTCTTAGTGCAGTATGGCCAAGTAAAGGGTGTTAATTTGGTACATCACCTCCATAGTTTAGTATAGATATCATAATGTGCTAAGCCTACTCCCTCAAGGTGTAGTATTAATGAAATTAAGAAAATAATTATGAAAGTAACACAAGAAATACCTTCCAAGTATTCGTCCTCTTTCAAAAACAACCAATAAACATGTTTATGCCCAAATTTGGTGCTCTAAGTCTTTATCAATGTACTATAACATGCACCTCTATGATCTCTTAGTTCACCAATGGATTTGGTTCATTTATTTGGTCAATTTGGGGGATTAGGTGAAGCTTCTCTAGCACCACTTTTACATAATAAGATTGTAAAACTGAAGCTTAAAAGTTATGGCCATGGCCCATGTATTTATAGCTTTTCATAAATGTTAAGAATCAACCATGACCATCCATACTAATATCAAGATGTGTGGCTAAGGACTGATTCAATTTTGTAAGACAAATCCATTAATATTTTAGAACAAGTGAGTATTAATGAGGCATGTGTAGGCTTAAACTTGATATTTATCTCTATTAATGCCTAGTCAATGACACCCCTTAGATGATTTTATGACCCAGATGAATTTCTATAAATAGATATTTAATAACTTTCCATGGATTTTCCACTTAAGCTCTTAATTTTATTTAATTTGATTAATGGATTTTACTTATTATTTTTCAAGTCTTGGAAATTGATTGTATACTTAATCAAAATGGTCAGAAATGTCAGTTTACTCATCTTAATTTGATTGGAGTTGAATCAGAATAAGGTGATTATTATGTACAGGGTATTATCCTAATTAGTATAATATAGACATGAATTGACACATGAACATGATGTGTTTTGATGAATCAAAGGATTTTTAGGGTCCAAGATGTCATTTTTATTAATCATAATTTCACTTAAAGTTAATTAGGAAAATATAATGATTCCATAAAATAAATGACCCTAGTCGGGGATCAATGGACATGAATCAACACTTGTATGTGAGTGTGCAAATGGATTAGAGAATTTTAGTTATTTTTAATCTAGATTATACAATATTATAGATTGATGTTTATATTTATAATTTTATCACAACACTAATAAGAATTAGATGTTTACATTTTTCCAGTGTTTGAGAAGGCATAGTGAGACATTTGGTCGAAGTAAATTTTTTTAAAGAATAAAAAGGTTTATTAAAATAATCATAATTATAAGAGATAAATTCATTCCCACTTTTTATTAATTTTTTCATGAGTCATAGATAAATAGGGTTGTGAAAATGCCCCAAACAGTGTTTGGGTAGCCTGTGATGCCCCCTGGAGGGGAGGACAAAAAACATCAATTTTTGATAGGTTGGTCCTGATCAAAAGAAAAATGATCATGTAATTCAATAAATGAGGCTAGACAATAGAATAATTAAAATAAAAAAGATCAAAAAATGGAGAAACATGGTTCCTTTGAGTGTTTTAAGAATATAGATGGCATTAAAATAGGCCTAGGGATGAAATTTTTGAAAAAATTATTATAATTTTATCACTGGGGGTCAAAATCATTCATTTACACTTTCCACTATTACAATCTAAAGCTCTATGATTTATGTAAGAGGAAGCTAATAAAAATGGTGATCATGTAATAATGACACTCTGTCAAGTGCATGCAAATGTACTAGCGACCATCGGGGAGTGGAACATCAATAGGTACCTTTTTTGATATTTAATTTATGGATACATTATATTTAATACTAGGTAGAAGTAAGAGTATTATTGATCCCACCATTTGTATAAATTTAAAAAATCAAGATCACCCTCAACAATAGTGAGTTTACCATCAAGAAGGATGATGTTACCAACACTTTAGTATGGTCATGGGTCAAAATGGTGAGGTCACCACTTAATTGGTGATGTCACCAATTGTAGTACAAATCATTGATAAAATGGTTGGAACTCCAAGTCAAGTAGAAATATCACTAAAAATAACAATGTCACCCTATCAAATGGTGGTAACACCCTATGAAATGGCAAGTTAAAAAACTTGTGAAGGAAAATGGTGGGGTCACTCTTTACAATGGTGAAATCTCCCTGCTAAATAGTGAGATCACCAATAAAATAGTGAGATCACCAAAAGGACCAAAATGAAGTATAAGAATAGAAAATGGTGCTAATAAATGGTTAATCTAGGCCCAAAACTAAAATAACTTAGGTAAACTTGATGAATTAGAATAAAAATGATTGACATGGTTTCTTGTGTTTGACTTACAAGAGTGAGTCAAGGTTATTATTACATGAGACTGACAATCCTAAGTGCTACATCAATAAGGCATTTAGATAGATGAGTTAGTGGGTGTACTATAAGTGGTGTAGTTATATCACCTATGGTAGCTACTAGTGATTTATGTAGATCAAGTCTACTTGTCATCACTTATGGAGAGGTGTGATTATAAGACATCAACATTCCATTTTATGACTAGGGAGGCAACAGTGACTCTAGAGAATGTGCATTAGATACTCTAAGTACCTATGTAAGGTCGAAGGATTACTTAGATGTTAGTAGGATGACTAGCCATGATAGAAGATTTATTGGGTACTATGAACCTACAAGTCTTCAAGGGTACCATTGTAAAAATTCATTTGAGGACCTAGGTTGGCCTCTAAATGGTGGAGGAAGAGAATAACTAGTAGGAGTTCCAACATTGGTACCATCACCAACATAGGGGATAGTTCCCCTAGAGGTAGTCATTTTAATGGGTCTTATTAGTGGCCTTCTATTGATGGACAAGAGAAAATGGTTCTTTTTTATTGGATTGATTGGAATGGTATAAGATATTTATGATCACTCCACACAATTTCATGGTGGACCATCATTCTAGAAAATTTTATCAATATCTTCATATGATAACATACTTTAGAGGAAGGAGCATTAGACACAACTTACTACTCCATGTCTGGGCTTAAGAGCATATAGACATTAAACGACCAGTGGGTATGAGATATCAATAGAGACCATATTATCCAATAGCTTATGGGTGGTATAATACAAGTTTAAGTCTATGATGCCACCTTGGGGACTTAGCTTTTTACAAATGTGCCATAATTAAGATGGTTAATGGAAAATTTATCTGGTGGCCATATTTTGTGACACAATGATATTGGATTGAGGATTTGTTCATTATTATCTTTATTATTAATCCTTGTTATATCATAAGTCACCATAAATTTGTGGTAGAGTGATATAGGCTAGACTAGGTGTCAAGGCATTTCAACTTTCAATAGGATATTTCAGAAGGTCCACACTACTCTACCCATGTGACTCAGAAGATCAAAGAGTGGGGGATACAAGTGCCCCAAGACTAGGATGTGATGGATTATGTCATAATTCAACATATATTATGGGATTATGAAGGTAAGGTGGTATATTTTGGCATTATGTATGCCTATGCAACATGGTGGACCAATAACGTGGTGCACTGGTGCTTGACCCATTTGATTGATCAAACCATGGCCCCAAAAACTAGTCTTACATCAATGATTAGTGAGATAGAGAGATATGGGTTAGGTCCTAGTATAGGGACATGTTTAGATACCATTTCATCTAGCTATACCACATGCCATTTCATTATAGTTAGTTCTTGTGCAGGCATAGATGGATCCTCTACGGGATATAAAGATGGCTAATTTAGATGGGAAAGATATAGAGATGGGTAAAACACTAGGTAGAGATGATGGTTAGATGATAGAGATAGGAGAGGTTGGGACTTATGGTACATGTATATACATAGCTATAGGGGAGGTAGGGTCCTCCATCATAGGTAAGTCCATAGAGGACTAGGCATTGATTGATAGGTTGGAGATCACTACATGATTATCAATGATTGCAAATCTATAGAGAACCATAATTGGATGGTATACATAGTTAGCCACTACACAAGGTAATGTTGTTAAGCTATAAGGGATTATCGTATCTATAGATGTGAATATTACTAAATTAAAGGGATAAATGGCCTTGTTAGCAAGGGTACATGATTAATTATCCACCTATGATGCAGAGCTTCTAAGAGTGAATGGTGAACATGATAGATCTTAGGTTAATGTTGAGGGATTTATATCTTAGGTAAAGAGGATCATGATAGAGTGAGATGAGGTTCAAAAATCCAACATAGATGGGGGTTTAGGTAGAGCCTTGGCTGATGTGATTGTATCTAAGAATGATGCCATATGCATTAATGAAGATGTCCTACACACTAAGGATGAAATTGCATATTACCATAAACTATATGAGGATGCAGTCTTGATAAAGAGGAGAGATCCGTCATATAGAGATTATACAAGGTCCCAATGGAATAGGTAGACCTGTAGGTTTTGACATGCTACAGAGTTAGAATTATCAATAACACATCCATCCTCAGAACATGTAGTGATGGGGACACCACCACCACATCCACTACCATCGCCAATATCAAGAATGGGTCAGAGCTTTCAGTAGAGTCCCTTGAGGGACATCCAAGATCAAAGATTATTTTTTGCTACATATTTGTATATGAGATGTATAGATATTCTCATAATGTATTAAACATTATATGTGTATATATATATATATATATATATATATATATGGATGGTGATGTATTTATTGCTCTATTTGATGGATAAAAGAATGCTAGAATATAGTTTAGGAGATGCACATCCTAAACTAATAATATAAATAGTTAGTATTACTCAATGCGTATGCCAAGAGATGCATGTACTACATATAGAGTCTTATTTGTTTACAATGTTTGCATTTCATTGTGGTTACGATATCCTTTTTAGGTAGTGGATATGTAGGATATTGCTTTCAAAGATGTTTTTTAGTGCCACATTAAAATTTAGACTTTGGAACACTTGGTGATTACTTTGGAAAATTGAAATTATGCATCATAAGTATGAATAACATACAATAACATTTTATATTGTTTGATAATGGACTGGTTCAAATGTGAATATTTACAACTAAAGATAATGATAAAAACTATCAAAAACAAAGTTGCAAGCATTTACATTTAAACAAAAAAAAAGTAAAGAGAAAGATAAAAGAGGTGTTTAAATATAAAATGTAACCAACTTAAAATCAAAATAAGAATTATCAAAACTGAAGTGGGAACAATAACATAATAAAACATTAAAAAAATAATAAAACTAAGCAATCTCAAATTGTAAATAACTTGGAATCAATATATGAATAATCAACATCCATGCCTTAATAAGGTGTACTTAAAATGAATAAGTAATAAAAAAATTCAAATACAAATGTAAACAATTGAAGCCCAAGGTAAGGCCAAACTGAAAAGGTTTACAAAATGTATTCAAACATGGAACTAAAAACAAAAAAATAAATAAAGAAAGAAAACATATAATAAACAAAAAAACATACAATAAAACACCAATAAATAAATAATAGTACATAATAAAACACTAATAAAAATAAATAAAAACATAAAAAAACCAATAAACCAAGATAAATAAACAAAAGTGAAAAAAAATAATCAAAAATAAATAAATAATCTAAAACAAAGAAAAAGTGCAGTAAGCAAACTATTGTAAATAGAAAAAGGCTAAACATCAATAGTGGTTAATCACAATGTTAGTATAAATAAAAAATAAATTGTTTGTGCACGTGTAATAGAGGCATTACACTCGTGATAGGGTGGCCCTAAAGCTATGTAGTAATGACATTGGTTCAACAACATATGAACAATGGGTACAAATTTACACTTAGGACATAAATAAATAATGACACACAAAAAATATGAAAAACATTACCTCTAGGTTGTAGGAGATAATGAAACAAACAAACAAAATGGGGGGAATATAAGAAAATGAAGGGGTAGACAAGCTGACTCCATAAGAATTAAGTAAATTGATGTTTCCTACATTTTTCTAGGGATGTAAGGTCTAACATGAACTTCAAGCCCAATTTAATTCTCCCAAGATATGGGACACAAGAAAATTAATGATAAGGAAACATGATTGTCATGTAGGGGAATATGGGAATGTGATTGCAAAATAGCGAGTGTGTAATAAAATGTCAAGAGTGAAATAATGGATATAATTCAAATGAAAAATGCACATAATGATGAATAGTAAAATGGTAATAGCATACATCTAAGGCTAAGAAGGATGGGGAACTAAATGACAAGAGGTTATGCATGAGATATTTAGGATTCCTAAGATACTTAAAGCAAATAAGTGGTTAAAAAAGAAAGGAAGATGTGGCTAAGATAACCCAAGATACACCATGTATCGAAGTATTACCTACATAGTCTATGTAGACCTTAAGCTAATGTTGATCTCCTAGAAATGGGAGGAAAAATGCAAAGGTTGTCTATAAATAAAATTAAGATACAAAATGATCCAACCCAAAAGAAATTACATCTTTATATCTCATGAGGAGATTCTAATCCAATTTCTATGGTTTTGTGATTTTTAGGGTTTTCTAAAACTATTACCAATGTTTTTGAAAATTTTATAAGTATCTCAAATCAATTGAGAATGACTAGATACCAATTTTTTGAACTCATAAAATCCTAAGAGCATGTCTTATGTTGCTCACAAAATGGTGATAGTGTTGCTTAAACCAATGGTGTAGTAATGTATATTGCTTAAATGATTAATGCGCACAATTGTGACTCACAAAACATTGAGAGCATTTAACCACTTAACCAAGGAGATGCACTTACACCGGTAAGATTTCAAATGATAGTTAAACCAACTATAATAGTGTGTCACCAATCCATATAAAGGAAACAATAAATACCAAGTAAAAGAAAAATTAGAATAGAATAGTGCAAAATGCTAAATAAGTCCCAAAGAACCATCCAGTAGGAAAAAACCATGTGATAACATACCCTAGTACACTTATCTGTAAAAGAAGCTATGGATAATGATTAAGATGAACTACCTTGTAGAATGTTCTTTGAATGTGTGTAGAATGTCAGTGAATAATAATAAAGATCATATTTGGTGAGGGGTAGATAATTATATTAGTCCAAGAAAAATTAGGATTGGTCTAAGTAGAATGGAATAGAAACAATCTAGGTTATAATATCTAGGTTACAATAGTCCAGAGTTATAACAGTCTAGTGTTAAAATGGTCCAGGATACAATGGTCCAAGTTAAACAGTCTAGTATGAAATGATCTAAGATAAAATGGTACATGGTACAATGTCCTAAGTTACAATATTCTAGAATTACAAGTAGGATGGAATAATAGGTAACTTCGTCGTAGGGTATCCACAAGTAAGAGATCTTGTAGAAAATGGTTCAAAAAGGTTTTCAAGCATAAAAATTCTTTAGATGTACAATGTTCATTGGTTATGAGAGCTGTTCACCTACTGGATAGCCAATTGGTATGCCCCTAAGCCATATTTTATTGTAACCAAATATGGTCCCAACCTATTGGAATAATACATACCCTTATTCTTGGGTTTTTGCATTGGTTTTCTTTTGATTCTCTTTTAAGACCTAGTTGCCAACTTCAAAATCCCAAAGGAGAGTGTGTTTATTATGGCTATGACACAAAACCTATTCTAATATGCTCTTAGATTATCCAAGGTAGCTAAACACTTTCCCTCACGAATATCTAACTCTTGTAACCTTGAAACTTTATAATCTTCATAATAAATAATATGCTTCAAAGATACCTGTAATGAAGGTAGCTCGACCTTGACCAGTATAATAGCCTCTCTACCAAACACCAAGGAATATGGAATGGATAATGTACTATTACTATGACTAGTACGGTAGGCTCAAAGGGTATACAATATTTACAAGTGCCAATTATGGCTAACATCATGGATAATAGTTTTAAGGATTATGATAATGGTTTACTTAGATGCCTTGGCTTGACCATTACCTTATAAGTTGTATGGTGTGGATTTATTGTGTTTAATTTTGAATAGGGTATAGAGGGCTTTAACATTTTTGTTCATAAATGAACCACCATTATTCGATATAATTCATTTTTGGATACCATAATGACACATGATATGATAATGGATAAATTTGGTGATTTTCTTCTTGGTTATATAAGTGAAATCAGTAGCCTCAATCCATATTAAAATACTTTGTAGCAATGATAATGTGTTTGTGACCATCAAAGGATGTTGGGTTGATTTTACTGATGAGATCAAAACCCCATGTATAAAATGTCCACGGTGTAGTAATCAATTTTAGTGGTAAGGAAGGTGTGTGTATTAAATTACCATGTTGTTGGTAGGTAACACACTTCTTAACATATTTTCAAGCATCATTTTCCATCTTAGGCTAGGAGTATCTTATCCTTGGGAGTTTATTGGCTAGGACTACACTATTGGTGTCCCCCACACATTCCTTCATGGATATCTTTAAGTGCTAACATTGATTTTACTTAAGATAAAAAATGAAGTGTTCCATCATAACCATTATGATAAATATTATTTCCAAGGAAGGTATAATAGGCTAGGTGATGAAGGAATATTTTATAGTGATTGTGTGTAAGCTCAGGTGGAAATAATTCATAATGAAAATAGTTATAAATGTCTTGGTACCAAGGAGGTTTAGTTGGGAGATTGGGACTAGAAATAATACAAACCCTCTTTGAATTTGGTAAAAAAAGAGCAAGTTGTTAAAGGTTCTCAATGTGAAACTAATAATTTTTTATAGCACTAGCAACTTATACCATGGACCCAATTATTGTCATCACATTGTCTAATTGGTTATTGGCCCATGGTACTTACTAAAATTGTAGGGACCTAAAATATGACTTGAGATTATTCCCAATGTGTTTTTAGGGTACACGATTTTCATCTCTAGTATAATACTAGTTTTTGGTCTAATTAATGATTAACTAGGAATCCCCATAAACCATTAACTATTATATATCCCATTATATCACAAGATGAAGTACTGCAATGAGAGATTCATACTCATCCATGTTGTTGGTGTAGTTAAAATTGATATGAAATGCCTTGAGGATGAGGTACACTTGAGGTGTAACCAATAAAATGTTAACTAAAAATCCATGTGAAGTGAAGGAGCTATCAAAATATAATATCTAGTGTTCAGGTTCATGAGCCACTTCCTCTATTGTCATGATAGAGTCATATGGAAAATCAAATGTGAGTGGTTGAGTATCTATAATAGGAGATTCATCAAATTGATATGTAATGACTTACTCCTTAATAGATTTCTAATTTTGTTACTCAACATCAAATTCACTCAATAACATAGCCCATTTATCCATGTGACCTATAAGAGTTGCTTTAGATAATAAATATTTGAGAGGGTCCACCTTAGATATGACAATAGTTTTATTGTTCATCATGTAGTGTTGTAACTTTTGGAAAGAAAACACCATTGCCAAACAAGCTTTCTCCATAGGTGAATAGTTATGATCGTATGTTATGAGTGTCTAACTCAGATAATAGACCACATGTTTTTTGCCTTGGTCATCATTCTAGGTCAAGTATGCCCACAGTACATGATTAATTGCTAAGATATAAATAAGTAATGGATGTCTAGGTGTTTGTAGTATTAATATTGGTAGGTTGTCCAAGTATGTATTGAGTTTCATGAATGATTGATGAAATTAGAATCCCACTAAATGTGACACATTTATTTAATAGGTGTATAAAAAGGTGACACTTATTTTCTAGCTATGATAGGAACCAATAAATAGATTGCATTTTACCTTGCATGATGTGGAGTTGTTTTAGATTGGAGGGTGGAGGAATTTACATGATGGATTTGACCTTAGAAGTATCCACTTCAATCCATCTATGTGATATAATGAATCCTACAAATTTTCCCAAAGTAATGCCAAAGACACACATCTCAAAATTTATATGAACCTTGTATTCGTGAAGTCTTTCAAAGATTCTTCATAGAATGTTAGGATGTCCAACATGGGTTTTTTATTTTTCTATAATATCATCAACATAACCCTCAATTATATCATGAATCATGCCATGTAATATGATAGTCATGTCACATTGATAGGTGGAACAAATGTTATTCAAGACAAAATGCATAACTTGGTAATAAAATGTTCCCCATAGCATGGTGAAGTTAGTCTTGTGTTGGTCATATGGGGATATCTTGATCTAGATGTACCTAGAGAAGCCTTTCATGATGAACAACACATTTTAACCTACAGTTGAGTTGATAAGCATGTTGATGTTTGGTATAGGTAAATCATCTTTAGGACACATTTTTTTGATGTCTCTAAAATAAGTACAAACACATAAGCCTTGTGGATTTTTTATAACTAGGATTATATTTGATATCCATTTAGAATCTTCCAATGGTATTATGAAGCCAAATCCCAATAACTTCTATAGCTTATTCTTCACTAATATAACAATGCATGAGTGAATTTTACATAATATATTCTTGACTAGCTTAACATCTAGATGTACTAAAAGTCAATGCACAACCAAGGTAGGGTCCAGGTCTAGTATGTCTAAGTAAGCCTATGTGAATATATGAATAAAATATCTCAAAATAGTGATAATATAATCATGTTCTTTGTGAGTGAGGGATTCCCCAAATAAACAATCTTAGGATCTTCATAGATGCAAAGGTTGACCCTAGTTATATTCTCCACAAGGAATGTGGATCCATATTTTATAATAGTAAGTAGTGTTTGATATTGATCCTCATTTTAAAATATTGGTTGTGAGTCCCAAAGTTCATCATAGTGAGAAGATCTGAGTCTACTAGTTCTAGTAGTGTTCAATTAATAAATTTCTTAAGAAAGTCAAGAGCAAGATGCTCAAAGGCTCTATTATGTTTAGAAGTGTTAATGGAATTGGTTGTAAAGATTGGAATTGATCGATACCACACTTCCCATAGAGGTGAGAAAAATTACCCATCCAAGAGTGCCTAAAATAGTTTTTTAGTCAAGGGATTGTCTTTATATTTACTATTTTCCTGACCAACAAGCACTTCGAAGAGGTTTTAACTTGAAGATCTTGATGTTTTATCTTTTGTATTACCAAGAAAGTTTTTATGTTTTACAAAGTAGGTGTTAGGGTCTAATTAGAAGTCAAATCCGTTTTTGTGATCACTAAATGACAATCCATCTCTAAGACGCATGTACTCAAAAACATATTCCTCATTCCAAAACTCATTTAGAGGTATAAGAGAATTTGTTTGGTCCCAATAAATAAGGTCAGGATGGCAAAGGCTAAGTGGGTAATGTACTATGATGGTCATAATGGAATTGGAAACAAATATGTCAATATTATCTCGCTCATTATAAGCACTATAATGGGATGTTGTGTCACTATCAAGAGTTTTTTTCATTAGTCGATAAAGAGGAATCAATTTAAAAATACATGAGGTCACCCACAAGTGATAGAAATTTTAGACCTTGGTTCATAGTAATTATAAATTACCCTATTCACATGGCCCTAGGCCCTCACCTGCATAGTCCAAAATATCCATCATTAGATTAGGGATAAGGTTATTAGGATTCTAAAAATAATTGTTTAGGCCATTAGTATACAACCAATCTCTTTTAGTAAAGTCATCTTGATTTAGATTTGGTGAAATGAGTGGTACAAATATCATTGGATTCTTATGTGTGTTTTTCTTCTTCCAAATCATATTGGGACTGTTAGGGATTTCAAAAGGTTTGGGTCCTCCATAGTACTTGGGAGATGTAGTAATTTTTCCAATATTAAAATCATATTATAGATAGTTAGTGGAAATGTCAACATCCTCAATAATAAGTTGGTTTTCAAAGGTTGCAAGAAATAGATCGTACAAAGTGGAAGAAAGATCTCTAGGGTTGATATAATTAGATTCAGGTATCTCAAAAACTATTACTTTGTTTTTCTTGGCTAAAAATTATGAACAAGGGTAATAGTTATAATTTATTTATTTACCCTCTAGGTGTTTATAATATTGGTATGGTTGGAGATCATCATAAATAGTGACCTCTAATCCTAAGTGGGGGAACTTGAGGCATTGATGCAAGGTGGAAGGGACAAATATTACTTCATAGATCCAATGACAACCAAGAAGTAAATTATAAGGAAGATCAATTTCCAAAAAATGGCATAAGGTATCATGGGTTATAGGCCAAATAATGATTGACAAGCAAATGGTCCTTGAGGAATGCCTTGCAGCATTGCCATATGCTTTGATTATGAGTATTTATAGATGCATGTATTTTGTGATATATCCCAAATATTATATCAATTTTAGGGACATTATATTCAACCCTAGATTATTGTCTATAATAACTCACTTGAGCTTATGATGAGTGATAAAAAAATTTATATACAAGGAATTATTATAGATATGAGCAAGGGAAGACATATATCACTGATCAAAGGTATGTTATTGGATTAGAGATAAATATCACATGAGTGTTTGAAATTAGCTAGGGTTATTGTCTTTTGAGAATAATGGACTATTAGAGGAAGTCATATAGTATGGTCTTATTAACTTTTGAAATATAAAAGAGATCTAATTTATAAATTTTCATAAAAAGTTTTGCTTAGCTAATCCTGAATACTATATGGTTTATCAATGATAGGATGAGAAGGTTTGGCCTTGGCTAGTATAGTGTTTAGTTTAGGATTGTAAGGCACATGGTTCAAATTTAGCTTAGTTTAGAAGAAGGCAAAGGGAGTTTAAGGGTAAATCATGAGTGTCTAGTTGAAACTATGTAATTTCAAGTCAATAAGGAGTTATCACAATTATAAGAATTAGGTAATGGTATATAAATAGTAACCTATAGAAATTAAATCATAATAAAATTTCTCAAACTCAGTGTAGCATTACTTGAAGGAGAGGGTGATTACTATAAACACATCCCATGATATTATAATAAAAATATTTCATGGTATTTTAGGCCAAGTTATTAGCTTGGGTATCATGATCTTTATTATGATTATGGAATTTTTTCCCTATCCTTGTCCTTGTTGATATTGGCCATATCCATGATTCTTATAATTCTATTGCTACTATTGGCTATGCTTGGGAAATGGATCTTTGTAAATGCCAATATCCTGATTGGTGTTCTATGTTACTTGTTTCACTTCTATTTCTATACTCTCAATCAGGTCATCAATTAGATCCCTTAGTTGTACACATAGATAAATGGTATGGATGATAAAATAATGAAAATTTCAAAACTCATCTTCCCAATACTAGTCAGGTTTATGTTGATATTCATGGAAAGGGTTTTAGTACTAGGACATAAAATCAAAGTCAGTACCACCAACTTCTAGAATACTACCTCAATAGGATCTCACACATTGCTAAATTATCTATATTTTTTAATGCTCTACATGGAGGGGCTCTCTGCAAAGCGGTTGGTGGATTAGGCTACACATTTTGATCTAGTAAAGCTTGCATTATTTGCACATGTCATGACTCTATTACTCCATTACCCACCATGGTCTAGTTCTTATTTAAAACCTTGTGTTTATCTATACTGATAGCTTGAATAGGTGGTTGAGTCAAATTGGGTATTTAACCTTATGAATAGATTTTCGTAAGGCCTTTGGTAAAAAGTGCCTTTTCGATCTGTATATCCTTATCAATAATTTCATTGAATGTGTTAGCACAAACAAGTCTTATATTATGAACTACCTCAGGGTGTAGGTTCTATCTAAAAATATTAGCTAGTTACTTATCTAGTAAATTATGTTAAAGTCAACCAACTAGTGCTCTCCACCATTATAGGTATTCCATGAAGATATCTCCATATCTTTTTCTTACTTTACATAAGTCAACTACTATCAAATCTTGATCAATATTTTAAGAGAAGTGGTTAACAATTTTTTAATGGATCATTCTAATCTCTCACTGATCCCTTAGGTAATTTGAGTAGATAATATAATGCTTTTTTGACCAACCCATGTGGAAAAAAATGTACAAAATAAAGGCTATTGTTGGCAATCTCTTGGAATAACATGAAGAAGGATTAAATGTGTTCTCTAGGGTCAACCTTGCATTTGTATTTATGAAACTTAGGTGCCTAAAAATAAGGTATAAAGGGTACCATTGGACATATTGGGCCCACATACCAAGCATGTTCCTAGTTGATAAAGGTCTTGATGTAGAGAAAGAGGTAGAGTTACTGATTGATCAAATGATCAAAATGGTTTGAGCTAGCTCTTGATAGAATGAGTGGAATAGATAAATAATAAAGCTCACAAGACTTTAAATCACTTTAAGTTCACTTAAATTGTAATTCATCAATTTCTAAAGGCTGGTCTAAAGCCTCAAATACCCTATGGAGTGATCAAAATAATCATGGGAGCACATGAAATTCATTTGGTCTACTCATTCCATCCAGAGCTTGTCCAGACGTTTGGTTCAAGTGGTAGAAAAGCTAAATAAGAATTTTCATGGAGCTAGATATCACACATGTAAAAGTCTTAGGAAGAAACAATCATATGGGTCTATTCATTTTAGAGTCTAGTTCATATACACCAAGTTGAGGCTCATGAAACAAAGTGCAACAGAAAATAAACATGTTCAAAGTTAGCTCATGATGTAGAATTTTCTAAGTCTCCATACTTAGCCATTTTAGACCAGACCATCAAAAAGACATCATGCAAGATCACATGAACCAATCAAATTCAACATTTTACAAAATCACTCAAAAAGATCAAATGGCTAGTGGATCAAAAAGGTTTGTTCCTTTTAATGTTAAGTCCACTCTTAAAAAATTTGGTGTCCCTATGATCTTTGTGCTTCAAGTTATAAAATTTAAAAAATGGTTAAAAATGGCATAAATTTGAACAAACATCATTTTAAAAACCCATAAAGTGACCATTTGTATCCAAAATACTTGGTGGGAACTTGAGAAGGAATGTAGGGTTGATAGGTGTCAAGCACATAGGAGCTCAAATAAGTCAAGTGGTCAATGAATCCCAGGGATAAAGGAGAAACCAAGCCTAAGGTAGTGGGTACCAAAGATCTATGGTCCACATCTAATTGGATCTCAAAATTCAATAGAGTGAAACAAAGTCAAAAGGGTCATTGATCCAAGTTGATTGCCTATAGCCAATAGCAAAGAGATAAGACAAGAAGTTTGATGAAAGTTGATAAATCAAATCAAAATTGACTCAACAAGTAGGAATAAAGGAATTCAACTTAAGTTCGACCTAAGTTGGTATGAAAATTAAAGGAAAGGAGCTTGATGTAGACTTAGATAGGACTAAATATCAAATAGAGTGATATATACATATATAAAACTATAGAAAAACCAATATCCTTAGATTAGTTTTCACCTATAATTTTTTTGGTCCAAGATACAAGGCATAGAGTATATATATGATTAATGTGAATATCATCCCAAGTCATGTCCTCGACAAATTGATGCTTGGAATAGACATGACATGTCCTTGACAGTTTGAAGATATGAGGATTTTGTGCTCATAATGAGATCTAGTGGAAGATCTAAGCAAGACTTAGGGAATTAGAAAGTAGTTGGAGCTTTCATTTCCAACAAGATCATGACTTGACACTTATGTTAAAATCTTGTCTTCTAGTGCAACTTGTTTGACCAATGGAATGATTCAAAGGCTATTTGGGAAAATCACAAATATTTTGCTCATAATAACTTATTTTGATTGGACCAAAAGCTTTGTGAAATATATCTTGAAGCTGATAGATCATTGATTATCATGAACAAAATACTCCCCATTTCTATCTCTCATCTCCCTCTTCTCCTATATTATTCCTTTTTTTCCATATTCTAAAGTGTTCTCATATTTTAGGATTTTTATCTTTCTAAGAGATGAGACATTCATTGATATACTACAAAGTATGTTCATCTTGATTAGGCTAGACCTTATCAAGAATTTATAAGAACTACCTCTTAATGTAGTAAGGACTTTTTTTGCGTATCTCTTACCTTAAATATGTGTGTATTAAGTCATGCATTATGACATTGTTTGAAGGATAATCTTCCCCATCCATGGTACTTCTTTCTAACCTTTTTTAGATGGTTTTAAATGTTATTTGAAGGTCTGGATTAGTGTTATACTTTAAACCTCTTCTATGAAATACTTATGCAAAATAGCTTGATCTTGAGGTTATGCGATCTAATATTGTCCTATGCCGATATAGTGTGGGTTTGAGCTTATGGGAATTTCCCTCTTAAGTTTGGTGCATCACTTGGTTAACTTTATTAAGAGTCATTATTCTCTTTCTAACCCTTTTCCATGAAGCATTAGGATTAACATCAGTATTACATGAGCATCAAAGAGGAAGCCAACCTAATCGAAAGGTTCAACCCCAACATAGGCTACCCATAGCTTGGGGTCATCCAAATATTATAGATTAGTTTGACAGAGCTTAAAAAACCCTCTCCAAGGGGGAAAATTAAGCCTATAATAGTTTTTGGCACACTTGGTGGGACTAGGGTCAAAAGCAATAGAAGAATTTTTAATGTTTTTCTTCTACATGTCCTCCTTTGGAGTCATTTTGGAAAACATCAATGGTGACTCTGAACATCTATCAATTGGTTTAAGTGACCTAGGTTCCTAATAACCATCATTTGGTATGTATAATTACCACCCATTTATTCAAAATGCATGTTTATTCATTCCTTATCCTTTATATCAAGTTAAAAATGTTCATGGCTTCACTCCAAGTGGTCCTCAAAATTTAATGAAGTAGCCTTATCATGATCCCTAAAAGCAATATAATAATTCCTAATAGCCCTATAATGAGCCTATCTATCCTCTATATCAACCTAATTACCCCTCTAGTCAACCTTGATAAGTCTCACATTTATCAGTTTAGGAATAGGAAATCCTTCCATCTTGGATCTTCTCCTATGTTAATGACCCCAACGATTTCATACCCTCTATTATGAAACCACCCTCTCCCACACCCATTCAATAAAAGGAGGAGGTGGCCAAATATTGTATGTTCCCCTTGTAGGAGTCAATCAAAGAGGATTAAAAATAGGTAAGGGAATTCCTAACTAAGAAAGTCCAAGAGTTAGTCTTGGTAGAAGGGTTAGTTATGCAAGAGATGAATCATGAAACCATATCTTAGATCAATAAGCTTGGTGTACAAGAGTTTTAAGACTCTCCCTCCTTCTATCAATACTTTGAATTCATTGATCAAGTAGAGGTTATAAACTAGCTTATACCTCCTCTAGAACATGAAATCACCCATCAAGTTGAGGATGCTAACCAATCCAAAGATGAGATGTCATTTGAAGGTAGTACTAATGTCTTAAAAATGAAGGAGAATGGTCAGATTTGGAGCCATAAGGATATGACATGTTGGGCCTTTGGTGGATTTATGAAATACCATATGGTCCCTTTCAAATAAAATAGAGCAAATATGATGTTAAAATTGGCATTATCTTGGATGACCAAGAGGAGGCTACTTTTTGGGATGACTTAGAGATTTTTTGCCTAAGCATAGAAATTCAACCAAGAACCAATTCAAAAGAGGAGGTTGCAAGGGCCCCTAATATCTAATTTGGACTAAGAATTGAAGAAATGAACCAATATGTCTACATTGGATATATGCTTATCTCAATTTATCGACTTGAGATTATGTCAAAAGGATCAATAGCTAGGCATCTTAGCTCACATATCATGAGCTCTCAAACGTAAGGTGTTTTCCAGCCTAGTCTATCACAAGAAAGTGATTCCAAATCCTTCCCATTTGATATAAGTGGGAATTAATTGTAAATTATAACCTTGTATATACGTTAGAGTAGGTTTCATGCTTTATTTAAGTGCCCTCATGCACTTTTGTTTGGTAAGTTAGTTTTTCTTTCTTTCTTGCATTTTCTTGCATGCCTTTGCCTTTTTTGTTTTGTTTTGGTCCTTGTTGTTTCAAGAGGAAGTTACATAAATAGGAATACTTGCATCATTTTCATGATTAGCTCAGTTACAAAGAGGTGACTCCATACCTAATGTATCAAATAAGACAAAATGAACTACATTCTTAAGCATAACAAGCATGCTTCCCTACAAGTCGATAGAAATGTTGGCCATATTTGGCCCACATACCAAGCATATGCCTAATTGCTAAAGGTCTTGATGTAAATAAAGAGTTAGAGTTCTTGATTGATCAAATGATCAAAAAGGTCTAAACTAGCTATG
This sequence comes from Torreya grandis, assembly GCA_037957365.1. NCBI lineage: Eukaryota > Viridiplantae > Streptophyta > Pinopsida > Cupressales > Taxaceae > Torreya > Torreya grandis. The sequence continues at coordinate 41,612 of JARHVA010011388.1, read as the reverse complement.
GATGGAATGAGTAGAACAAAGAAATCATGAAGCTCACAAGATTTTGAAGTAGTTTAAGCTCACTTAAAGTGTAATTCATCAATTTCTAAAAGCCGGTCTAGATCTTCAGAGACCCTATGGAGTGCTCAGGATAATCATGGGAGTGAATGGGATTCATTTGGTCCACTTATTCAATCTAAAGCTTGTCTAGATATTTGGTTTTAGTGGTAAAAATTCTGAATAGGCATTTTCATGATGCTATATCTCACACGTATGGTAGTCTCATGAAGAAACAATAATATGGGTCTTTTCAATTTGTAGTTTGGTCCATATACACCAAGTTGTGGCTCATGTAATGAAGCGTAAAATAATATACACATGTTCAAAGTTGGGTCTTAACATAGAATTTTCTAAGTCTCCATACATAGCCATTTTATACTAGATCATCGTCAAGACATCATACATGATCCCATAAGCTAGTCAACTTCAACATTTTATAAAAGCACTCAGGAAGATCAAATGGCTAGTAGATCAGAAGGGTTTGTAATTATTAATGTTAATTCCATTCTTTGTATATTTGGTATCCCCATAATCTTTGTGATTCAAGATATAAAATTGAAGAGTTAGTCAAAATGATAGACATATATGTGAATGTTAATTATAAGACCAATAAAGTAATCATTTGGATCCAAAATCCTTGGTGGGAACCTAAGAAGGAATGTGTAGCTAATAGGTGTAAAGTAAGTGGGAGATCAAACAAGTCAAGTGGTCAGTGAATCCTAACCCAAGGTAGTGGGTCCTAAAGATCTATGGTCTACATTTAATCAGATCTCAACATCTAACATAGTCAAACAAAATCAAAAAGGTTAATGATCCACGTTGATTGCTTATAGCTAATAACAAAGAGATGAGTCAGGATGTTTGATGAAATTCAATAAACCAAAATGGACCCAACTCAGCAAGTAGGATTAAATGACACAAACTTAGATTTGACCTAAGGTAGTAGAAAAAGCAAAATAAAGTAGCTCGATGCAGACTCAGATGGGACTAAATATCGAATAGAGTGATATATACATATATAAAACTATATGAAAACTAATATTATTATATTAGTTTTCACCTATAGTTATTTCTATCCAAGATCCAAGGCATAGAGAAATTATATGATTAATGAGAAGATCATCCCAAGTCATGTCCTCAACAAACCACAACTCAGAATAGACATGACGTGTCCTTGACAGTTTGAAGATATGAAGATTTTGTCCTCATAATGAGATTAAGTGGAGGATCTAAGAAGAATGACTTAGGGAATTGGAAATAAATTAGATCATTCATTTCTAACAAGATCATGAATTGCCACTTTTGGAAAACTCTTGTCTTCTAGTGAAGCTTGTTCAACCAATGGAATTATTTGGAGGCTATTTGGGAAAATCACAAATATCTTGTTTATAATAATTTTGTATGATTGGAGTAAAAGCTTGGTAAAATATCTCTTGGTGCTGAAAACTCATTGATTATCATGAACAATGTGCTACCCCTTTCTCTCTCTCCTCTCCCCCTTCTCTTATATTATCTCTTTCTTTCCATCTTGTAAAGGGTTCTTAGATTTTAGATTTTTTCTTTCTTTTTGAGAAATGGGACATTCCTTGAGATACTACAAAGTATGTTCAACTTGATTAGGCTTAAACTTGTCAAGAATTTGTAAGAACTACCTCTTAATATAGTAAGGACTTTGTTTGCCTATCTCTTACCTTGAATATGTGTTTATTGAGTCATGCACTATGGCATTGTGTGAAGGAAAATATTCCTCATCCATGGTCCTTCTTTTTGACCCTTTTTAGAGGGTTTTCAATGATGTTTTCAGGTCTAGATTATTTTTCTACTCTAAACCTCTTCTATTAAATACTTACTCAAAATAAGTTGATTTTGAGGTTGTGCAAGCTAGTATTATCCTCTGCTAATCTAGTGTGGGTTCAAGCTTATGGGAATTTCCCTATTAAGTGTGATGTATCACCTGGATAAATTTCTTAGGATCCCTTATTCTCTTTCTAACCTTTTTCCCATAAAAAAATAGGCTTAGCATTAGTCTTCATGAGCATCAAAGAGGATGTTGATTTACTGTACAAGTTCATCCCCAACATAAGTTACCCATAGCCTAGGGTTATCCCAATGTTATATATTAGTTGGAGAGATCCTAAAAACCCCCTCCAAGGTTTTAAATTAAGCCTATAATAGGTACATGAATAATTCTCAATTCAAACTAATAAGCACATATCTCATTGAACTTATATTTCTTGAACTAATTACCCATCTGAACCCTAGTAACTATCTATTTAATCAAATTCCACTATTTCATGTTTGGTGAATTTTTTGGTGGAATATAATTTTTCTTGGGTAGGAATATACCCCCCTATGTGGTTCTATTAGGGATACAAATCCTTTACCCATAATTTTTGTTTTGGTTTATCCATAGATGTGAGTAGGTCTAATGTTGTTGGTTCAATGTATTTTGTTACCGATTTTTATATGCTTGATACTGATTCCTAAGAATATGGTATTATGAACTATAGGAATTATGCCAATTTTGGGGTACTAATTTTTAGTTTACAAAAGGGCATTGCCATTATTGGTTCACAAGGGGAACTTGCTAGGTTTGAGAGGAACTTGGTAATGTGTTTCATTAAATAATCCCAAATTATGACAAGTCTTCAATAACACACTATTGTAAATGGGAAAGAATCTCCTTATGGCTAAATAAAGTATGATATATATCAAGTGGAAATTGTTACAAAGCATTTATGGGTTTATTCTATTTACGAAAAGCCCCAAGGTTAACATTAGATGTAAGATTGACTAAGGTTTGTTGTATTTGGTCTAACATTTATTATTGCTCCCTAAAATTAATATTATCAATTGAAGTCAAAGATAAATAAGTTATTAAGTATGTGATGAGTTGATGAACATACCAATGACTAATTTATTGGATTTTAGTCACAAAATACTGATCTATTACAGAAGAGTCTAAAAGTGGCTCTTTCTCTTTTCTATTAGAAGTAATATTTTATTTTTTGACACAATTAAGAGGTTTCTCTAGATATTGATCCTATACTTGAACAAGTGTATGTAATTGCTCCATTAGAAAATAAAGCAGAAGTCTAGCTCCTAATTATATCAAATTTTGGAGAGATTTGTCTTTGTCCTCTATAGGTTGGTGTTCAAAATTACTGTGTTTGGATCTTACCATAGTTGGTATGTCATAAAACATGATGGAGTGTTATTCCCAACTAAAAATATTTTCTTCCTCATAACTAGGTCCATAAGAGACCAAACTATGAGTTTACCTTTTCATGTTGTAAGATGATTTGACATGTTTGCAAAGTGTTTTAAATTTTGGTTTACAAATGTCAAAATGTGTCTGGAATCTACAATAAAAAAATAAAAATTGGATTCAATACAATAAATCAAGAAAGAATTTATGATAATACTCCACCTTGGGTGGTCAAAATCATCAACTTGGAAGAAGATGGAAAAACCTTGAAGCTTAGGGTGTAGGCTAGCATAAGAAAACCTAAGCTGAATGTATGATAATACTACAAAGATTTTATTGAAACCATGGTGGGTGATTATACATAAAAATAGAAGAAGACTTTTTTGATTAAGAAGCTTAGGATGTGAAGTAATAAGACTAGGATGTGAACTAACACATGAAATCCAATGTATAAAACCCAAGACAAATGGGAAGCACAATGACACAACATATAAAATAAATTTGAATGGTCAAAGAACTTAAAGTGTGAGTGAATGAAAGATATCCTAAGCTCAAACAAGAATAACCTGGGTAGCCTCTAGAAAATAACATTGAAAGCAATATTAAAATTCACATAAGTTACTCAAACCAAGCACAAAAGTGAAACAACTAAGCCCAAGTTATACGTAAGAATCCGACATAGACCAATCATGTTTTGGATTAGAACTTAGAAAGGTAAAATTTCAAATTTGGACTTAAGGACTTTAGATTTGAAAATGATGAATAATATACACCCAAACAAGTAGTGTAACAACATTTTTTTGGAAATTAATTTGGCCAAAGTAATGACTTTTTATTAGAAATATAATGTCTAATAAGTGCTTGGTTTTTGGATGTTTTTTGGAACACACACACAAATAGTTTTTAGACTCAAAATAAATGCAAGTAAATAAGAACAAGAAAAAACTCAAGTGTACATCTCATCCTAGAAATTGACAAGGTTTCTTTCTAGTATTGGATTATGTAAATATACTACTTGTTCAGAGGAAATAAGTTGTTAATAGAATAAATTTAGATGAAAATGAAAATAAAGGTTTTTAGGTCCCCTCTTCTCTCAAGGGATCGTGTAATGACACATAACTTTAGGCTACTCACCTTAAACCAATAGTAATCCATGGAAAATGGAGTTTACCTAAAAAATATCAGTTTTGATTGATCTATATGGTCCCGTATGTTTGATTAAAACTAGGGCATAACATGTCATTTGGATCTAGCCTAATAACCTTATTGTAAAAAGGTGTTATCCTTTTTACAACACTTCATCCATCAAATTGCTTAGTGTTGTGTGATGTCTAGAATAGGCCATTATTCTAAGGGAATTAGTCACTAATAGAGCTAGTTTATGTCCTCAAACTAATGTCCTAGTGATTCCCAAACTTAATTTGTATACCCCACCATGAAGTGGGGTTGAAATGATGCCAAGAGATGAATTCCTCGGTCAAATATTACCTAAAAATTTTATGGAGAGGTGATGAAACCTTGACCATAAGCCAAAATGCAAGAAATAAATATAATATGACTTTAAAGGTTTTTTTGGGATCCCCCAAGTCACTCAAATCATGGGGAGTGACTTTGTGACATTCTTTCTATGATTGAAACAAGCAGCAAAAGTAATAAGCCAAGCAACCCAAGTTCCCTAAAGGGGATGGGGGACAACATATGCGCTAAGCTTGGTTTTAAAAAATTAAAAATAAAGTCAAAAAAATTTGAAACTAGTTTAACCAATAGATAAATGATAAGAATGAAATACTCTTAAGAGTCCTAATCTATAATGAATGTTCATTTTAATCACAAATTCAAATGTGATTGAAGTTTGCCTTTGTTGTTGTAAAAATTGATCTAGTAAAGTGTTTTAATCCTAAAAAATAAAGCATTAGTAATCAAATAAGGGTGTAATATATCAAAAGGAACTTTAAGCTTACTATTTTAACTCTCTATATTTTTGACACAAGGTGATCTCACCATTCTACAGAGCATTCTTGTCATTCTACTAGGTGACCTCACTATTTGACAGAGTGGTCCCACCATTCCATAAGGTGATATCACCATTCTATAGAGTGATACTGATATAAATTTAGTTCAAAATAATCTCATAGATAATTCAAAAACCTTGTCATTCCACAATTTGATATCACTAATAAGAAAGTTGATATCACCGATCTATAAAAAAATGTAGAGAAAATAAAAACACAATAGTCAATCTCACTATTTATGCATACAACCTTGTTGTTGCTCAGGTAAATCTCACCAATCTACTAGGTGGTCTCCTAATGTTTAGGATGAACTCATTGTTTATAGGTCAATCTAATCATTTGGTCCAGAATACACAAAACATGAAAATTAGAATAAAGAAGAGCAAAACATATTAAAATGAGGGTTTGAATGCACAATTAAAAGAATAAAATGGTATGTGAGATACACAGTCCCATTGAGAATGATGAAATGTAGAGAAAGATTAAAAAGTAAGTTAGTGCATGCATTAGTAAATAAAACTCATAATAATCATATAGAATGTAATGTGCTAAGACTACTCCCTCAAGGGGTAGTGTTAATGAAATCAAGAAACTAATTATAAAATAAAGAAAAACAATACCTTCCAATTACTGGCTCTCCTTTAGAAAGAGTCAATAAACATGATTATGCCCACATTCGGTGCTCCTACTCTTTCTCAATGTGGTGTACCATGCACATCCATCATCTCTTGGGTCACCAATTTTTTTGGTTCCTTGATTTGGTCAATTTAGGGGAATGAGTGAATGTTCTCTAGCACTATTTTTACATAATAACATTGCACAATTGAAGCTTAAAAGTTATGGCCATGGCTCACATATTTATATCTTTCTATAAATGTTGAGAATCAGCCATGACCATCCATCGAGAGATCAAGATGTGTGGCCAAGGATTGATTCAATTTTGGAGGATAAAGCCATTAGTATTTTGGAATAAGTGAACATTAATGAGGCATAGGTAGGCTTAAATATAACATTTATCTCCATTAATGTCTGATTCTTGACACCCATTTGATGATACCATGCCCCAAATAGTATTATTTATGAATTTTTAATAATAAATATTAAATAAATTTCCATGAATTTTTCACCTAAGCTCTTAATCTGATTTAATTTACTTAATGGTTTTTACTTAGTATTTTACAATTATTTGAAATTGATCACATGTTTAATCGAAATGGTTAGAAATTCTAATTTAATTGGGCATAATTTGATAGTAGTTGAATTAGAAGAAGGTGATGATTGTGTATAGGGTATTATCCTAGTTAGGATAATATAGATTTAAATCAACACATGCACATGACCTGTGCTAACAAATCAGAGTATTTCAGTGGTGGAGGATGTCATTTTGATTGGTCACAATTTGAATCAAAGTGAATTAGGAAAATATAATGATTCCATAAAATACATTTCCCTAATCAGGGATTAATGGATAAGAATTGACACTTTCACATGATGCACGTAGATAGATTAGAGCATTTTAGTGATTTGCTCCAAATTGTGCATTATTAAAAAATGTCATTTAGATTTGCAATTTTAGCATAACACTGATAAGAATTGGATGTCTATATCTATTATTAGTTTTAAGGTTGATAACATCAAAGGAGATATACATATGTAGAGATTCACCTCATTTATTAGGCCACCTAAATCCTAAAGGTGTCTCCATGCTATTAATTAAGTGAAGAGGCTTGAACAACCTCCTCAAGGGTGAAACATTTGATGATAACAATTTTGGCATGATTGATAGGACACATATTTCATCCCATTAAAGAGTTCTTGATGTTGATCTTCAACACATCATATTTTGAATGCATGAACACAATCATCGATGGTGAATCCAAGTGAATTGAGAAGCTGGTATAAGCATCTTGAGTGTCTAAAATCAAAATATTGGTATGTATTCTAATCATTCTTTTGGTTAGAATGCATACTCTATGCCTTCACATTATTCATATCAGGTTGATGGGATTCATGGCTTCACCCTAGGTGGACCTCAACTAACACCATGCCAACCTTACCAACGCTATGCATAGCCTTATATGCCTTTTCCCAATCTAATTCATCCTCTTTGGCATCTTAATCATCCATTTATTCAACCTTATCAAAGTTAGTTTGCTTCTATTCTACACTTCTTAGACTTCAAACAAACCCTTGTAATTTTGGAATTGAAAATGTGGGAGATTGATAAAAAGAAGGAACTTGCACTGATTTTCTATAACCATTCTAGTCAAAATGAAATCACTCAAATGATGAAAAATCTTGTGCATTCATTTAAGATTGGGATGGAAATTATTGAGAGAGAAAACTGACATTTTATAATTGATGAAGTGCTAAAAATTAGAGGTTTGATTCATTGTTTATATAATTGACTAATACTTGAAGAGAGGAAATAAATGGAATAAAGTTTTTCTTATGTGCTTCTTCCTACCCCATATCAACCTTATTTTTCTCCAAAACCAAACCAAGTTATAATATTCCATGAAGAGAGGTCTATACCAATGCAATATTCACCCACTCTTCCTTAAGAGCCTAAGACCATTCCATATTGGATACCTTCCTTGACTAAGACCCCTAATTATGTCATGCTTACTCTTGAGAAAGAATATTAACCCATGCCTATTCAAATTCAAGAAGAGGATAATTATATACAAGTAAATTTAAAATATCTCTCAAGTCCTTCAAGATCCTCCCCTACCTTTCAAGATGCAACCATCCTTGAAGTTCAAGACACCTCAAATTTTGATATAAAAATTGAAGAGTGGAAAGAGAAGAATGAAGTACTCTCAATTCTATTCCCTTCTCCATACCTCCAAGATTATCATAATCAACCCCATGCACCCAAATTCTTAAGTTGTAATGGTACTTTATCAAGCTTCAAGAAATAAATGAAGTTTGTTTCCCTACCACCCCTTCCTTTTGGGAAGGAGAACCAGTTGAATTGAGAGCAAAATATGGGCATTCAAATGTGAAAGAGTACTTGTCAAAACTAGGTGATGAGGTGGTAGTCCTTGAAAAGAAAAATCAATTAGCTACAAGTGAATCCCAATAAGATTATGAGGATAGTGTTTCTAGTGTATATGATGAGGAAATATTTTTTGGTAGTCCTCTTTTTCAATAAGGAAATAAATCAGTGTTCAAGGATGAAGATAAATATGATCTTGATGTAGGAGTGCAAAGTAACATAATATCAAATTCTTGTCAAAATGATACCATTAAAAATAGTGAATAAGAAGATATTAATTAGGCATGACAACAATTTTACCATAGTTTCATGAAAGAAATGGACTAGCTTGGCAAGCATATGCCCGCTCTAGAACATCAAGGTGAAGTCCAACATGAAATTTCATAAGTTGGCAGCCTACTAGAAGAAAAATCAATTTTGTCACAAGAGAGACATGATGAATTAATCCTTGAATGGGCAGATGAGCTTCTATAGTTCATGGAGGAAAAATAATACCAATCTAGTTATTATGTATTGAGTCTTGATGAAGAGAAAGGTGACTATGCAATAGTTAATAAGGTTACAATTAAGCATATTAAAGTAAGTATACCTAAAGATATCTTGGCTATTATTCATGTTGAAATTGATGGAAGAAATATATAACTTGAATAAGATAACTTTAAACCATGTCATGAATCTATTCAAGAGTTTGAAACATTTGACCAAACTATTATCCCTTAAGAGAATGGAAAGATTGAAATTGAACTTGGCATGATTTAAAGTGACCAAGAAGAAGTTGCCTTTTGGGAAGAGGTAGAAAATTTTTGCTCTAGTTTGAATACTAAACATATCACCCATGAGGAGAGTTCTAATATTGTTTTCTTGGATAATGAGCATGATGAAGACATGCATGAGAAATTTCTTCAAAAAATACCATGATTGATGATCTTATTGATTATCATGAAAATTTCTAGGTGGTCTTGATGACATGTGGCATTCCTACTTGGACATGTTAAAATAATATGAAGAGCTTGATACATTAGCACCTTAAAAAGAAAAATAGAATTTTATTGATAAGAAGTAAAAATATCCTAGCAAGCCGAAAATTCTTATTATTCATCACCAAGAGGTTCAAACTCATGAGATGGAAACCTGTGATGAATATGATTCTATTAAAGGTGAGTAAGAGATGGAATTTGAGGATCCAATATAAGATTGTGTTGAGAATGTTGTTGCCTTTATGAGTAAAACCATGATCACTTTGGAGGTCTATAATATTGATAATGATGGATAATAGTATGAGGTAAGAATTGAAGATCAATATGAGTTTGTATTTTTTAGAGACATCTTTGCTACTATAGATCCATTTGAGATCAATAAAAATAAAGTGGTGGTCAAGAAAGGATTTGGTCAAGTAATAAAAAAGTTTGATCTTAAGCTTACATGTCAAGATTATTCATCACATAAAGGTGACTCAATAAGTTTTACTTTTGATATAGGAGGATCAGTTCTAATAGGTTAGTTGTATTAATAGTTTCTCATCTTGTATTTCCTCTAAGCTCTTATTATCATAGAGTTTTGTCTTGTTGTTTTGTTCTATGTTTTGATTCGGTGTGTTTTCTTCTTATCATGTTATGTTGGTAAAGGTAACCAAATTTTTATTTGTTATAAGAGGCTTTAAATCAAGTGTCAAGGTAAATTGAAGTCTCTTGTTGAGCTGAGGTGACTCCATAGCCCAATGGATAGACTAGGCAACTGGTATAAGATCCATAAAAGGCATGTAATCCCATCAGGTCACTAAAGATGTTATCCAAAATTTGGATACCATGAATGAGTATTAACTTGATCTCAAATTTTTTAATAGACATTATGAAGGATTTTTATTGGTCATTAATGACCTAAGTTTATAGGTAATGTGTCTTCATTGGTAGCTTATAAGGTAATTTAGGATGGTCTATTTGGTAGCTAAGTTAGGTGATTTTATATTGTCATCAAATGTTTACTATTTATGGTCTTCATTATGTGTTTATCATTATTTAAGGTAAGTTTGACAAGGTTAAGGTCAAGTGCGATATGGAGTCCATGAGGAGGCATGATCAAGGATACAAGGTGGCAACCCTTCAAGGAACAAGCATGGCATGAAGCTGACCAAATGGGTCAAAGAAGAAACATTAGTAGGTGGATCACATTATTTTAAAGGAAAATTGGATAGTTTAAGGTAATTTTTAAAACATTAAGGTATTTTATTACTTTAGTATTATTATGCATTTTAGTGTGGAAATTATAATTTCTAGTCATGATAAAATATAAACATTTTATCCCTTGACATGGGATGTTTGAAGTGATGTAACAACTATGTTATGACATCATGTTGCACTTGACTATACACATCCTACAAATGTCTTACATAGCTGATTTCTAATGTTGTACTTCTTTTTATAATTGCCATTTATCATTTTCCAATGCACATATAAAGAGTTTTTAAGAGAGTTATAAAACAAGAAGGGTGTGATGCATTTTTTCACTTCCTTTCACATCCATACAAGTTAGGGTAAGATGAAAGTCACGTAGTTCACCATCTCCAACAATTCCTAAGTGTAGAAAAGTTAAAATATTTAGAAAAGCATGCTTTTCATGGTCTTTTATAGAGAATTTATGATGGTTTGTGAGGTAAAAACTCTCATAGAGGTCCTAATGGCATTATAATATCCAAATTCATGGAAAATGTGTATGTATAGATTCAAATAATGTAAAACCCACTAAATTTCTCAATCAATCTTCTTGGTAGCTCAAGACAGGAAACAAGTTTTAACTTGCTACTTGTAATAGTATGGGACCCTAATTTTATTAAACTTTATGGTGTTGTTTTTTTGGTTAGTTCACTTAACTCTATGAATAATCACTATGAAGTTAAGGTTGAGCACATGTGTCTCAAAACCCCATTATGGTAAATTTTCTCTAAATGTAGTGTTATAAAGTTTAATGAATGAAATAAAATATTTTTTTAAGATATTTTAAACACTCATATAACCCTAGAGAATCATTGCATTTCATTTTTTATCATGTTCATGTTTGGTGTAATGTGAAATAGTCTTATTTTTGCTAATTTGAACAAGACAATTAGGTTTGTAGGAACCATGCGATTTTTTTTTGTCCAAGGAATGAATGAATGATATGTTTAAAAATATATTAATCCTTATACAAAGCCATCATACATATATATACAACCTTTATTAAATGTATTTCAAGGAAAGGTAGGAAACTACAAGTATACATTGGAATACTTAAGCTTATAACCAGAATGAATAAATCCTGATCAAATGAGGATATAAATTCATTGTTCATGATCAATAAAGAGATAAAAATCCCTATAATATTAATAAAAACCATTCTCAACAAGGCACTCCATGTTTGAAACCATGATAGTCAATGTTCCTAGTCTCTTCTCCAAGTCAATTTCAAGATGGTTAGTGAACCTATAGGTGTGCAGATCTATAGGTCACTATTGGCATCAAAAGTTTGTTTATATGGAATTATATGAATATTTTTAATGTATATTCAATTTTTTATTTATATAAACCAATTTAGTGTAATAAACTTGAACATTTTTGTGACTCGGGTTTAATTAATATTTCACTCAAGTTGACTATGAGGCTATGTACAAACATGTGTGTGCAAAAGGAAGAGAACACTAATGGTACATTGTTAAATGGATGTTAAAATGGTTTAAAATGTAAAATATAGATGTAATATAGTTCCTAAATTTTATTGTGTCAACAATAAAACCAATAATAACTCAAGATATCCCAACATCAAATCCTACCATTTAATAAACTTAGGCTATCACGTATAGGCATGTCATGGGCAAACATGAGAAAAGGCATACTTATGATGACAATTGAATTGATAAAATGGATAATAGAGATCATGGTGATAATGAGAGATGATATAAATTAAAATAAATATATTTTATTAGGGTTAGACTATCATAAATAGATAGTTTGTTATCAAATGGGTTCAAGGGGCCTAACTAACTGCCTATAGGCTTGTCAACAGGCAAAAGACAAAAAAATGCTCGTGATGGCTATTTTAGGATTTTATAATGTGATAAGATTAAAAATTATATTTTAATTAAATGTGAATTAATCCAAATAATGTCATGAATGATAGACGAAATTAATTAAATCTATATTTTGTGATTTGCAGCTAGTAATTCCCAAATGACCACCTACAACCTATTGGAGGTAGTGTAATCAAATGCCATATATGGAAGGTGGAATTAAAGGTTGGAGAGTATATGTTAAATTATAAATATTATGAATAAAATTACAATTTTTTTTATAATACTAAAACTCCATGACGAATTTGACCTTCATATGTGTAGTCATGAAACTTACATACAAACCTACAGGTCTGCCATAAGGCTAAATACGAAAAGCATTGACTATGTGGTGTTGAATGGATCACCTAAGAGGTTTAAGATGTAAAAAATAATTTGAGTAAGGTTTTTATACTTAATATGATAATTTATAAGGCTACATAAACTCATAGGGATCTCAATTTGAAACACCTACCCAAGATACCTAAATGACTACCTATAGTCATGAGTGTGTGAAGTTGAAGAAACCTAAAAATTTACAACTATTTTGATATTTTTATAGTTTAAAAAAGGTGAGTGATATGTAAAATAATATTTATAATATAAATATTTTTATTTTAAACCTTTAAATGAGGAAGAGATGCCATGATAGAGTTACTAGGGTCAGACTGACATAGTTGCCTATAAACCCTCAATGTATGAAAATCAAGTTATATAACCTTTTGGAAGGTAAATGCATATTTTAGGTCATTTTAAAAAATTTATATACTTTTAAAAACATATTAAATGCATTTACAACAATTAAAATTCACTTTGAATGTTTTAGTCCAAAAAAATCACTTTCTTGGTCCTATACACAGTCTTGCAAACCCGAGAGGCTAGTTTTGAAGCCTAAAAACTCCATTGAGAAAATCCATGGTTTAAAATAGATATTGGATTAGTGTATTGGTTTTTTATACTTAAAATTCATGTCACTTTTTCATTGATCAATAAATTTTGTAGTATTAATATTCCTCAAGATGACTCAGCACTAAAAATCCTCTTTTCACCTTTTGAATGTCTCAAGAAGGCTCATGTTTTTTATTAGTTATTAGAGGATCATTTTCATGGGAATTGAATATATTATCCATATAAAGGGACCATTTTTTACTAAATTTTTTTTCATAGGGATTAGGGACCTCACCTTTATGAATCATTGTTAAGATGATAGGTTTGTTTACACCATGTTTAAACCTTACAAAAGACTTGATGAAGAATATTGACCTTAAAAGTGCCACAAACTGATATAAATGGTATATAAACACCTTTTAAAACCTATACACACCTTTGGGTACCTGGTGTATTCATTATTTTTTAACGTGTGAGGTATGGCTGTACAAATTTTGGCCTAAGGATGACTATTATAGGCTTAAGAAGGCAAATTTTTAGGATTTTTCATGGAATTTGACTAAGACTTAATGATGTCCATTTGAATCATATATGATCTGGATAAGGAAAGGTAATAAGTTTATTAATACTTATAATAAGGAATTATAGTTTTTTCAACACTATTTCAAGGTTTTAAGACACCTAATGGTAAGAAATTTGCTATCACAGGTTCTTATCAGACCTAATACACCTATACCTCAATATTGAATATGTTTTTGAGGTTGAATAGAGGTATAAATACTTATTAAAATATAATTGAGAGGTATTAAATTTGTGTTGGATAGTCATCAAGGAAGAAATAGGCCTAGTATTTAAGAAATAATCTCACTATGGTGGTCTTCACATGAACAAAGCAAGCCTCTCAATAAAATATAGGTTCTTATTAATTTGAAGAAGCTTGAAACTTGATCCTCAACATAACTAAGATGAATATACACTAAAATATCCTAGGATGGAATTGTTTAACTCCAAGTAACATAATAAATAATGACACAGGTCTAGCAAAGACTTACAATTCCTTCTAGACCAAGAATGGGTAGTTTCAAATGAGGATGATGAGTCATTCTAGAATGTGAAGAGTCATTATATCCCACTTGGTGAAGTTCATCATCAAGTTAAAAAACACATGTTAAATAGGATGGAAAGATCATTTTCTGATGTTTTTATTTAGCCTTGTAATTGTCTTGAGGTGGATGTCACTTATTTATGCATCTCCTAAACATCATCTCTCTCTCTCTCTCTCTCTCTCTCTCTCTCTCCTCCTAACTATGTTGCCTTAAATTCATTCTTATGGATCGTTTAGCTAAGTATGGCAAATCCTTTCTCAATTAAACACATATATTATGACTTTGAATGTTGAATAAATTTGATTGTTACATTCCCAAATTATTTTAATTAGTTTACTTGTATTATTTTTTGATAAATTAGAGTAGTATTTCTTTCACTCTCTCTCATTTGTCCTCTCCTACCACTTTGCAAATGGATTATCATCCTAAATGTCACATATTGATTTTGGATATCCTTGCATAATTTAAAATTGGATTTCAATCATTAACTTATTATTTATTCCTCTTGAATATCCCTTCCATTCATTTTTTTTTTATTATCTCCATGTTGAAATACTCATGCTTGAAGGTCCTTGTTGAGTAGTGTGATCAAATTCAATACCAATTCATGTTCTTAGTGTATTATGGTCAATTAGAGGGTGTTAATTTGGTGAATCACCTCCCTATTTTAGTCTAATTTAAGTTTTCATCTCCCTTTTTCCTTTCAAGTAATAGGTCTAGTAGTAGGTTTAAGGGTGATAACATCAAGGGAGCGAGGCATATATAGAGATTCACCTAATTGATTAGGCCACCCATAGCTTAGAGGAAACTCCATGCTATCACTTAAGTGAAGAGGCTTGAAAAAAAAAATCAAGAGTGAAAATTTTGATGATAAAAATAACCTAATTATATGTAATTATTTATATGTGGGCGTAACTTACCTATATACTTAGAATTTCCACTTGTGAGGATTTACACCTTTCGATTAAATCAAATGAGTAAAATAGAGGGATGCATCAATGAATGCTTTAACCTTATGTATCTTTGATGACTTATAGGTATGATGCCCCTAAATAATTTTTACATCTATGTTAGGCTATGTATGAATTAATTTGAAATCAATAACTTTATTCATAAACATGACTTAGAAACATAATTGTGATTGAACACTAGGATTGTGTATAAATGCACTGTTTTAATTTTTTAATTAGTTTAATGAAATATTAAAATGTTTATTGTAAATAAATGAATATAATGAATTTAAAAACACTAAATAATATCCATCCCCATTTAAATAAAAATTTGGGATCTTTGGATTCTTTTGAAAATATTATGAGTTTTGCCTCTAAATTTAGTTACATGTAACTAATTTTAGAAAAATTGTTAAATTGGGAGATTTGGCTAATTTTTTTATTTATTACAAAAAATTATTTTAGGTTATTTTTAAATCCCACCTATAACTTACTAAAAATGTTTTCTACCAACCAACTTATGTATTCTTTCAAGTTTACAAAAGAGAAAACTTGTATTTAAATCCTTAAAAAACTATAAATCATACCATAAGAATGGGTTGAGTAAAAAGACTCTAAATGACCATACAAACTCATGAAAATTTTTAATTATTATTTTCAAATGAAATATTATAAATTTTTATATTTCCTCCAATCATCATATTTTATAATTTAAAAATGCATGACCTCCAAAAAGGTAAAAATTGTAAGGTTATGCATATTGACTAAGCAAATTGAATGTTTGCTATTTAAGCCACCCAAAACACTATGCTTACTACTCAAAAAGTATGAAAATTTATATGGGATGAAATATTGATGAGTTTTATATCATTTTAACATGTCATATTTCTAAAATTTAATCTGTATGGACTGTGTCAGCCATAAATCATACAGGGATAAAAAGCTACTAGAAAAACTAGTATGTAGGTTTTATCTCCAATGAGTTCTATAGCTTGATAAAAAATGAAATTTTAAAATTTTATGGGATATATTAACTTTATATATACACCCCTATACCATAAAATTGATATTTTGGAAAACGTATGGAAAAATGTATCAGAAATAGGTATAAATTTGCATAAAAATCATTCAAACAAGAGATATGGTGAAATAATGACTAAAAATTAGAAAAAAAACATTTAAAAACATGAAAAATATTTGTAATGATGGAAGGAGAGGATATATTAAATGATATATCATATAATGAGAGCAATGTCTTCTTGATTGTTTCCTCTGATTGTATGATGATGTTGCCTCATTGCTCTACCTCCTACTATTTCCCTCGAATAAAAATCTTGCACTAAAAACAAATGTAGAGAATTAATAATAATTTATACAAATAAAAATAAAATTAATAAATAAGCTATTATATAGTCACATAGATATCCAAACAACCTCATAAAATATGGGAAGGAGGAATGACAACTAAACCCAAAATATTGTTTCAATGAAACAATATTAGAAAAAACAAATAATAACATGTTATGGTGAATTAATCACCATTTACTTTAATATAACAAAGTATATATTATATACATGTGAAGCTATCAAAATAATATAATGTTTGGAATCCACAACATATTTTTACATAAACCCTTGGAATAACAATACTTCATTCATGAAACTCTATTTATAAGTATACAATGGTTTTGTGTCTTCAAACAACATAACATTATTTAAGAAAAGACACCTCAAATTCTATGTTATTCACAAGATATATCTTAGAGTAATCTAATGATAA
Organism: Torreya grandis; assembly: GCA_037957365.1. NCBI lineage: Eukaryota > Viridiplantae > Streptophyta > Pinopsida > Cupressales > Taxaceae > Torreya > Torreya grandis. The sequence continues at coordinate 24,550 of JARHVA010011388.1, read as the reverse complement.
CATATATTGCCTTTTGGTAATAAGACATGGCTTTTCAAATAATGAAACCACATATTTATATTTATATATAGACATTTATGGCATGGAAAAACATATTTATTAAAAAAACTAAAAAATACAGTCACTATAAAAAATATGTTTGATGCATTTATACAAAAAAAATGATTCTAATTTAACTCACCTTGTAATAACTTCATGCCCAATCTATAGCCTATGCATGTTGAGATATCAAAATACTAGGTCTTGTTATCCCACTAGAAAAGTAAAAAAAGTTTATAAACTTCTTCTCATAGATGACAAAATCATATATAGATTATAATTTTTCAAGATGTCATAAATGAAATCATTATTTTGGGTTAATAACACATCAAATGAGCCTTTGTATCTTTACATTATCAATGGTATCGAACATAAAAGATAAATATTGAAAGAAAAGATTTACTAGCAAGGAAAAAGGTACTCACCCAATTCCTTTGATTTATTGATCACTCACCATTCTATATATACCACCTAGCCATTGGTGGGCTAACACATCCATTTAAACATAATAAAATCCCTATGAAATGATTCAACTATTGTATTCATCCTCCTACTTCAAATATGGATAGGGGATTATGTACATAATTATGGGATCATTTTCTTAGTAGAACGCCTATGAGTGTAGTGAAATATGTCAACACTAAAGCCATTTTTCATAACTTTAGATATTATCAAACAATAAATGAAGGAAAATAATACTTATCCATTTTTATAACATACTTTTATAACTCTTGATACTGATGAATCTTTCAACATTCATAAAAATGAAGTTTAGATTATTTTCCTAGAATAATTACATCTTTGCCAATGTGAATTTGAAGTGAAAATCTTGTTGAGATATCCAAAACATTGATGAACTTTTTTAATGTCAACATCCTTTCATAAGCCTATTCTTGTACAAACCATTTTTTATCATAAAAATCAATCATCATGATCTCGTAGAATCCATTTGTATTCATAAGCCTCCTCTTGTTGTTGATCTATCTTCTCATCAATTTATAACAACACATGACCAAACCTAGCACTAGTTCCAATGATGTGTCTAGGTGAACAATGTTTAAATTACAAAGAGAAACTTCACTACCTTATTTTGAGTGGTTTATTTCACAAGCCCCATATCCATGGCCTTAAGAGGGACATTAGATATGGGGAGAGTCTAGTTAAACCTACATAATAGTACATGAGGAATTTATTTAATGGTCTATAATGGACTATAGTTACTCTACCTTTATAAAAATCTTCTTTCCTTGAACTTGTATCATAGGCATGATAATAAATATGAATACATATTTATGGATGAAATAAAGTAACTATGTCTCATATTTGGATGCCAAGAAAAATAATACTTTAAAATATATTTCAAAAACACACATTCTACAACATGTGATTTTATAGTGTAAAATGTGTGTGTGTGTGTGTGTGTGTGTGTGTGTGTGTGTGTGTGTGTGTGTGTGTGTGTGTGTGTGTGTGTGTGTGTGTGTGTGTGTGTGTGTGTGTGTGTGTGTGTGTGTGTGTGTGTGTGTGTGTGTGTGTGTGTTTGTGTGTGTTAGATGTAAAATTTTAAGTATGAGGCATGTGATTTTTTCTTTCATTTCAAAAGTGTGCCATTGTTACATAATTTTATGTAACCAAGAAAAAGTACATGTGTATAAATATATAAAACTCAATTTTTTACATCGGTGGAAAAATAATTTAGAATAAAATATATGTAAAATTTGATTGTATTGTGCATGTAGCTTAGCCAAATCAAACAAAAGTATAATTTTGCTTAATAAAGTTTCTAGAAAAAAACAACTGAAAGATGGGTGTGATTCAATCTCAAGAGTTATTAAATATTCCTATTATTTTCATGAAAGTGTATTCATTCTAAGCACACTAAATGAACACACTAAAACAATGTCTAGATAAAAATATAATAAAAATATAGAAAATTCTAACAAATGAAAATCTAATTTGCCCCGACAAAAGAGTTTGAAAGACTTGAAAATTGATAAAAGAGATGTGATATAATACATAAATTTTCACTTATATACGTATTATAAATGGATAAAAATGATGAAAAAAATGTTCATGCAAAGTACAAAATTCAAATTAAAAATGGCATAAATATGATAATGCACTAAAAAGGACAACTATCAAATTAGTTTGATAGTGATAAGATCACTATAAAATAATTTTAATACAATATTTTAGTGCCATAATTGTAGATGATTCAAAATTAATATAAAATATTTTTTAATTTATTTTCCAATTCTTTATTATAATAAATCTATATTAGATTATCAATATTATGGTGAAAAAAACCAAAATTATTTATCTTTTACCCAAACCCTAATCTAATTCAAGAAACATGGAATGAGAATTAAAGTATTGTATCATTATGAATGGTCTACATCATTAATACATATGTTCTTAGATGTTATAAATATAGTGTTAATACTCATTATAGTTAGGTTAATAAGATATAATTATGTCTTAGATAATGTATTAATGTGACTGTGCAAATGTATTGTAGAATATGAGTGTAAATGAGTTGCGATAAAAAATTTCCTTAGCTAAAGATTGTGTGAGAGTTTATATGGGTATGTTAATATGGCATGACTTTATCTAAGTAGAAGGATATACCTAAAAATATTTCATAATGTATTATTCAATAATAATTCATTATGAATCCACCCTTGTGTACCTTGACATGACTATTTAAATGTCAATATATCTTTTATATAGCTAGTTTTTATGCTCCCTTATTTAGCTAGACTATGTATTGAGTTAAATACTATGACACTTGACTACATTGATGTAATTATCTTGTTTATGATTTCATACTTGATGATGTATTTATTATGTTATAATTTTACATTAGTGATATGTGGGTTATTTGATGTGCTTGATATTGGATTACACTTTATTATTTCTTTATAATTTTATTGATTTTTGGATTAGATATTATTGATGGATATATTTAATGGTTGTAGGTCATTTTATGAGCTAGGTTAGATACTGACATTGAATTTTGGGGTAACAAAGGTTATGAGTAGTTGGAAGAGTTTTGACAGGCAACGTATTGTGACTTTGGATAGTGGTATTATTCATTGTACCATTTTATGTTATTCTTACCTTGTCAATCTTCTCTTTTTGTGTCCAATCATATAATTTTTGATCCTTATGCATTTTCATGGTTTTGAATCCATCCACTTGGACTTACCCTTTTCTCTCTCTCATATGCATACCCTCTACCACCCCAATTCCACTTGACTCACCCTCACTTGTCTCAGACTCCATAAGAAACCTACCTAGACCTACCTCCCTGTGACACCCCCCTTCCACATGGTTTATTCCATGGGTGACCTTATAATTATTAATGGCCTTATTTGTCTTGTGGTAATTAAAAATTTAATAACCTTATAATAATATCTCTTATTACTATTATTATTTGTTTATGATTTTATTAATCAATTGGCATTTAAATAATATTTATATCATTATTTAAATTTAATTTTTTAATTTTATTATTTCATTGGTTTTTGTTTCAAAATTTGAATAAGGCCATTAATGACCTAGTGAGTTTGTGTGGGGGTCATTTGGAGGGAGTGGGTCGATGGTTTGGGGATGGGATATTTATCTCTTATCATTGAATAGAGTTATGGTGAATGGAAGGGGTACGTGAGTGGGAGGATTTTCATAGAGGGATGATGTCAATGGAGTATGGGAGAAGAGAAGGGAAGTAAGACACATTGAGAAATGGGAAGCAAGGGAAGAAATCTAGGAATGGAAGAAACACATATAAGGAATAAAATGTAGGGGATGGGAGGATGGAAAAGGACATGTGGAAAGGGAGAAAAATGCAGGGGTGGAGCTAGGAGGATGAAGTGTATAGGATGTGTATCAAAGGGGGCATAAAGAAGATAGGGGAGAAGAATGGAAAAAATAGGGATACATACAGGAGTTTAGTTTGGGGATTGGTTATGGTGTTAATAACTATTTAATATAGTTTTAGATAAGGATCAACCCACGTTATTGGAAGTAATGCTCATTTGGTCTTTAAATGATGGAAATTATTTGAGTTTCACTTCCTTTTAGTGAACATGTATGCCACTTAATTTTAGTATCTTCTTGAATGTAAATGAAAGATTTAAGGCCAATATACATTCATATTCTACCATATTCCCCTTTTTTATAAAATATTTTAATAAGAAAGTCAAAGTAGGCAATCTGGATGATGAAAATATGGTTTCAGTTATATTCCTAGATTTAGTGAATGCCTTAGTATTCGATGGGTTACGTAATGCCATTAATGTGTTTATACCACATATTTTACTTTATTAAAGCTATAGTTATTTTTCATTGTTTCAATATGGTGATTGTTGACCCTATAGTATTGTAAGATTGGCTAATAGATTTATCTCCTGTTACAACTCAATGAAGGATTAATTTCCCATAAACTCTGCATTTGTGATGGTAACGACTCAAGTTGCTATGTGTTTATGAATAATTTATCTTGCATCCTCCTAATGGGTTAATGTACCCTATTTCCCTAGTTGCCTATGTAAATAATTCAATTTATTAAATAAAAATGGAAATGACTTGGGTTTGTCTTAAAATCCTTAAGGCAAAATTTATTCATTTTTATCATATATTTTTCTTGGTTTTGTATATTCGATTGGGGTTTTTATTCAATGATATGGGAAGAATAATGTTGTTCTTATATTTAATTATGCTTCCCACATGGAAAACCAAATTGGCTCATATTAAAGTTATGGATGAAATCCTTTAGAATTATATATACTTTGGGTTAAACACCAACTAGAATCCTCCAATTTTATAACCGCATTTATATGATTATTTTATATATATCCTTGGTTTGACTATTGCTGAGAATTCTTCTCTTAGATGGATGCATTATATATTTAATGACCGTTATAATTATTTAAATATGTTTTAGAATGTCTCAAAATTAAGGGGAATTCATATACATTTTATTAATAATAAGTGTTGGACCACATAAAAATATATATTTATATATATGCATGTATACATACATGTAAGGCACTGTCTAGACCTTTCCTTATGCAATTTAACCATTCAAATCCTCTTGAATAAGATTGACTTGCCAGTTTTATGAATATGTTTTTGGGTGAAGAATCCCCATGTGTATGCTATTGGCATGATTTTTTTGCCAATTTATGGTGGAATTTTGTATGCTTGGCATATTATTTCATTGTAAGAAAAGAGAAAAGCCATGTTAGTACCATTAACTTAGTAGTCCCATTTTCTATTATTTTGATTTTAATATTTGGGGATCATATGAGGTTGTGAGACCTCATGATGATCCCTTGAATTTACCTTATCAGTCATTTTCTTAAAAATCATTTTATTGTTGAATGCCTATTGCATTAATTGTTTCTTTTTCAAAAACTTATTGACATTATTGGAATTTAAAATAAATGTGTGGAGCAAGTGTATATGTTGCCTATTTGGGTCTTGAACTAGTTAGGATTTACAATCAATGTTAGTATAGGCTTTTTCCACCTAATGGTTTTACCTACATGTCTTTGAAGCTTACTTAGGTTAGTTAATTAAGTCATTAGGTGTGATATAACTTTAAGTGGGTTCTAATTGTGAGTTAGGGTTTTAATTTTTTGTTGACCTAATCTCACCCTATATGTAATTTTTTTTCCTAAAGTGGCTAATGGAAATATTTCCTTTATGGATTTTTTTTATTTTTGGAGCTCTCATTCTACTTCTAAAAGAATTCAACATTTATCATGTGGATGCTATTCATAAATATTGGTGAAATATATCATGTTATATGTTTCAAATAAAATCACACTTGTATAGATGTCAGATTTAACCAAAAATGTGTCTTGAGTAGTAGGTGCGTAAGTACAAGGAACTAGAGGAATATCGTTATTGATAGTTCTAAGGGGGTACTTTGTTGTGCTATGCATTTTTTATTTTTTGCATTACTTTTTTACTTAATATAACAATCTTTACTTCTACACTATGGATTGACTCTCTATTATTTTTCTTACACTATTTAATTATCATGAATGGAAACCTAGAATGGAAATCATCTTACAATCCAAGGGTTAACATCAAATTATAATAGGAACTCAAACTAAACATACTGATGCTAGAGTGAAAATAAAATGGTTTAACCATTTTGATAAAGACCATGGACTAGTGTGTCTTTCTATCTCCCCAAATCTAATCTTTCACATTGAGTCTACCAAAACACCTACTAAAATGTGGGCCAAGCTCGCCAATCTCTTTAGAGTGAAAGATTTGATGAGAGGACATGAGCTAGAAAACAAGCTTATTAGATTGAGCCTAGATGACTTTGACATTGTTCAGGTTTTTTTCACCAATTTTAGACTTTTGAGATTGCAGTTGAAAGCATGTGGAATTGATAATAAAGATGAACAACTTGTTCTATCAATACTCTCTAAACTAGGTCCTAAATATTATGTATTTATGTCCACTTTTCATGTCACTAAGAGTGACCTTGACACTGCATGGAAGATGCCTTCTTTAGATACCTTTGTTTCCAACTTGATTTGTAGATGGGCACAGTGAAGTCATCTAAATATCATGCATTTATTATTGAGAAAGATAAGTTTTCTAACAATAGAGAAAGAAAGCAAAGCAAAAAAAAAGCTGAGAAAGGTGAAAATATTTCCACCTCCAAATCAATCAATGTGACCTCTTCTTCCAGTCATAAGCATAAAAAGGATAGGATCAAATGTGGGCATTTCTCAAGTAAGAATGATAAGAGTAAATGTTTGAAAAAAAAATTGGCCACCTTACTAGCCTTCTTATTCAAAACAACATAGGTGTTCAAGATTTTGTCAAACCATATTCATCAACCCATGAATATACTAAGGCAAACAAATTTGGCAAAGAAAAGATTAAAGAAAATAAAAAAGGCAAACATAAGGGCAAATCCTTAGTTATAGTTTTGCCTCTAACTCCTACATGGGTCATTGTCTCTAGTGCTTCACATCATATGGCCTCTTCACAGATTGAGTTCAGTTCCTTAGAATCATGTGACATGTACTCTAGATAATGGGTGACAATAATTATAAAAAGATTCTCAGGAGAGGGCCTATTGAAGTGAGTGGTGGAACCTTCAATAAGGTTCTAAGGTTTCCCTCACTCTTAACTAATCTCCTATTAGTTTACCGGATCACTCACCTTGGTTCAGGCATATGAGTTGAATTTAATTTAGATTCAATGTACATTAGGGACTTGCATAGTGATACTATTTTAGCTATGGGAATAGTTGATCATTAGACTCTACTATATAGCTTCTCACACTTTACTCCTAACCCTCCTTTAGATTAATCTTCAGACTCAATTGTACTTGATGAGACTTCTAAGCCTAAGCATTATTTTGATATTGACAAATTTTCTTCTATAGATGACTAAAGCAGTGAAGTGAACACACCACCATCTCCTTATCACATTATAGATATTCAAGAGTTAGTTCTTGATCTAGCTACCTCTGGTCTACTTTTGACATTAAAAGGTAATGGTCTACTGATATAGGACACATCAAACATTAGGTAGTCTATTCCATAGTTATATTAAATTCCACATACCTTCTTTTCCTCTACTTATATTGCACCATCTTGGCATAGATAAGTTGAGCCACCTACCTTTCAGTATGAGGAACATTCCTTTCTTTGGAATTATACCTTGGTTGAAGATCCATCTAGCACTTAGTGGACAAACTCATTATTCTAAGGTAATCCACTCTTCACTACATCTACTTCTAATTCATAGTCACTTCTGCGCATTTCTCTAGGGGACACTAGATGGTTACAATCAATTTTAGACCTTAGTGGGGATTTTTATTTCTCTTCTCTTCTTTGTTCTCTTTTTGGGGAGGAGTTTTGTTCCTACTGTTTTTCTCCTTTACCCTAGTTTATGAGAGTTACATTGTACTTGGGTACCTCATTAGGCCTCATTATCAGGACCCCATTCTTTTACCCACCTAAGCTATGATTTAGGGGGGGTGTTAGTGTAGGATTTTTCCACCTAGTGGTTTTACCTACATGTCCTTTCAACTTACTTAGGTTAGTTAATTAAGTCATTAGGGGTCATTTAACTTTAAGTGGGTTCCAACTGTGAGTTAGGGTTTTAACTTTTTGTGACCTAATCTCATCTCATATGTACTTTCATTTTTCCTAAAGTGGTTTATGTAAACATTTATTTTATGAAATTTTCTTTTTTTGGAGCTCTCATTCTGCATCTATAAGAATTTAACATTTATCACATGGCCACTATTTATAGATCTTGGAAAAATCTATCAATCAATTATGACTTTAATTGATTATTAGGTTCCTTAGTTGATGCCTTGAGAATTTTTTATGACTGAGTTGTCAGATTATCATGCTTGAATGATTTTATTATGGTTTCTTGACATGGTTGAGTGTAATAATAAAGTTATATGATTCATTTTTTGTTTCATGACTACATGCAGTGTACCCTATTGGTGATTATGTCTTGTGTTAGTGCTATGTCATTATGTTGGGATGTCCTTTGGCTTAGAATACAACCTACTTAGAACTCCCTCATTGATCCTATTTTATAAAACCACCATCTAGTTGATTGTTGGGGTGTAAGGGCCATCTATAGTTGGGCTCATAGGGCTAGTTGGGAAGGTTTATCTTTTTTGGTTCTACTACTCCTTTCCTAGGTGAATTCATGGATAGGTATGACATGTATGTTAATGCTTTATTACGCATTGTTATTTCTTTCTTAGCATAAGTTTTTATAATGATTTCATGTAGCATGATTAGTAGATGCAATTATAATTACTTTCATTAGATTTTGGTTTAGTTATTGTTGGATTTTGGCACACTAACCTTGTATTCAGATATGGATACTTTAGTAGTGTGAAGTACAAGTATAATGTTTAATGTGAGGCAATAAATGAAATCCTACATTCAAACTCTGAATTCTATCATTTTGGTATACTTGGTTTTTTATCATGGATTAACAATTGGTTGTCATTGTTAAATTTTATATTAGCATACTACATTCCTAATCATCATTATGGTAATAATTTGTAGCTGGTTTTCACATACTTAGTGTAGTAATTAATCTTTTGGAAATTCTTATATAACTTCTATATAGTCTCATGACTTAAACCATCATAGTAATAATTAGTGTAGAGATTGTTAAGGTAAATGGATTGATATCGGTTGAGAGTTATTTGTTAGTGTAGGTGTTTTCCCACCTAGTGTTTTTAGATTCACATCTTTTCAACTTACTTAGATTAGTTAATTAAGTCATTAGGGGTCATTTACCTTTAACTGGGTTCTAATTATGAATTAGGGTTTTACATTTTTGGTGATCTAATTACACCCTATATGTAATTTCTTCTTCTTCTAAGTTGGTTAATACAAACATTTCCTTTGTGGAATTTTCTTATTTTTGGAGCTCTCATTTTGCCTCTACAAGAATTTGACATTATTGCATGCTTGATATTTAGATATCTTAGCAAACTCTAACATGGTATCAGAGCTTTCTTGATAGCCTCATGTGTTTGTCTCCTTTGGCATGATCCTCATGCATTCCTCATATCTAATTTTTTTCTTTCATGGCTACTTGTTTAGTCTTGGAGGTGTGATTCTTCTCTAAATTGAAATTCATGTCAAATGGCCTTAGATAAAAAATCTAGTTGTATATTCCTTGTGGAGTTTTTGATATATCAAATGGGTCTCTCTTATATTTTTGAGAAAGATCACATGTTTTTCAAAAATTAAGTTTCTTCTAAATGTTTCGACACTTGTACAAAACTTGAAGAACTCTGAGTAAGGGTTTGTCTAAACCCTAGGCAAGTAAAGCTCATTTGGAATCTTGAGCAAGTAGTGCTTAGTCAAAAATCTAGGAAAGTAAAGCATGTCCAGAACCCTGAGCAAGTAATGCTCAGTCAAAAGCTCAAGTAAGGGTTTTTCAAAAATTCATGAAAGTAAAGCTCCTTCAAAACCCAAATCAAGTAATGCTCATTCAAAATCTTAAGTAAGGAAAGTAGTGTGGAAAACTTGAGAAAGTAATGCTCAGTCAAAAATTTGATTAAGTAAATTAGCATGGAAAACTCGAGAAAGTAAAGCACTTTCCAAAGTCTGAGTAAAGTGATACTCCTTTAAAAGTCTAAGAAAATAAGCTCTAGAAACCTATATGATATTCAAGAAGGTTTCAAATTTTAGGTGAAAGGTAATGAAAAAATAGATTGAAGTTTTTGCCATTTTTGGATGAAAAAACATAAGAAAAAAAAATTATTTTTAGAAAGGGCCAAGGAATTTGTGGAAGTAAGAACTTGTAAGTGCCATAAATTTCAATCCTTAGCTCATTTTTGGGTGCTATTTTTATTTGAAAGTACATAGTTTTTTAATATCTACACATTGGTGTATTATGTTTGGCCTTCTTTACATATATTTTCTTGATGGTGTAATGGCTTAAATCTCACTTCATCCCTATTATACTCTCTTAGATGCATTATCAGTTGAATTTGACATCCCTCTAGTTCTTTGTACTTATGCACCTATTGCTCAAAACACATATTTAATTAAATCTAACATTTATACAAGTGTACTTATATTTGAAACATTTAGGGGGGTCATTACTGATAGTTCTAAGGGAATACTATGTTATGTTGTGTATTCTTTCTTTTTTTCCATTCTTCTTTTCTTACTACAATAATCTTTACTTCTGAACGATGGATTCACTCTATATTAGTCCACTTACCCCATTTAATTATCATGAATGGAAACATAGAATGGAAATCATCTTATAATCTAAGGGTTACAATAAAATTATAATGGGCACTAAAAATGAACCTACTAATACTAGAGTGAAAATCAAATGGTTTAACCATTATGACAAAGTCTATGGACTACTTTATCTTTCCATCTCCCATTATCTACTCTTTCACATTAAATCTACCAAAACACCCACTGAAGTGTGGGCCCAACTCACTAAGATCTTTGGGCTACATGATGTGACGAGAGGACATGAGATGGAAAATGTGCTCATTAGATTGAGCCCAGATGACTTTGACACTCTTCAGGACTTCTTCACCAAGTTTAGAATTTTAAGATTGAAATTGAAATCATGTGTAATTGACAAGAAAGATGAATAATTTTTTTTTTCAATACTCTCTAAATTGAGTCTTGAATGTTATATATTTGTGTCTACTTTCCATGCCACTAAGAGTGCTCTTGACATCGCATGGAAGATGCCTTATTTATATACGTTTGTTGCCAACCTAATTTGGGAGTAAGATAAGTTGATACAAATGGGAATAATGAATTCATCTAAGTGTCATGCATTACTTTCTGATAAAGATAAGGCTTCTATTAGCAGAGAGAGAAAGAAGAGCAAGAAAAATGATGATAAGAGTGAAAATCTTTCCACCTCCAAATCAAACAATGTGACCTCTTCTTCTTGTCTTAAGCCTAAGAAAGATTGGATCAAATTTGGGCATTGCTCAGGTAAGAATGATGAGAGTAAATGTTTGATGAAATAAATTGACCACCTTACTAGCCTTCTTATTCAGAATAACATAGGTATTTCAAATTCTATCAAACTATCTTCATCAACCCATGAACCCACTAAGCCAAATGACTCTGGTAAATAAAAGGCAAAAGAGAATAACAAGGGGAATCAAAATGGAAAAGCCTTAGTTGTAGTTTTTTATCCAATTCCTCATATATATGGGTCATTGACTTTGGTACTTCACATCACATGGACTCTTCATAGATTGAGTTCAGTTCCTTGGAACCATGTGACATGTTCTCTATACAACTGGGTGACAACACTTCTAAAAAGGTTCTCAGGAGAGGGTCTATTGAAGTGAGTGATGGAACATTCAATAATATTCTAAGTGTGATCTCACTCTCAACTAATCTCATGTCAGTCTACTAGATCACTCACCTTGGTTTGGGCATGCAAGTTGAATTCACTCTAGATTTATTGCACATTAACGAGTTGCACATTGATACTATTTTGGCTATCAAAATGGTTGATCATTAGTCTTGGATATATAGTTTCTCACACTTTTCTTCTCACTCTCCTTTAGATTCCTCTTCAAACTCACCTATACCTATTGACACTTCTGAGCCTGAGTATTTTTTTGATATTGACAACTTTTCTATTGTAGATGACTACAATAGTGAAGTGGACACACATCCACCATCTCCTTGTCACCTTTCAGATATTCAATAGTTAGTTCCTGATCCACCTACCTCTAGTTTACTTCCAAGATTATAAGGGAATGGTCTATTAATCTAGGATACATCAGACATTAGCTAGCCTATTCCATAGTTATAGAGGATTCTATAGACCTTATTTTCCTTTGCTTCTAGTGGATAATATTTTCATAGAGTAATTAGCCCATTTACCTCATAGTATGAGAATCATTTATTTCATAGGAATTACACCTTAGTTGAAGATCTATCAGACATTTAGCGAATAAACTCACTATTTCAAGGTTAACCACTCTTTACTACATCTACTTTTGATTCAAAATAACTTTTGAGCATTCCTCAGGGGGATACCGAGTGGCTACATTCAATTTTAGACCTTATTGGGGATTTTTATCTCTCTTCTCTTCTTTATCTCTTTTGGAGAGGAGTGTTCCTACAGGTTTTCTCCTTTACCTCAATTTATGGGAGTTATATTATGCTTGGGTACCTCATCAGGCCTCATTGTCAGGACTAAATTATTCTACCCACCTAAGCTACACTTCAAGAGGGTGTTAGTGTAGGCATTTTACCACCTATTGGTTTTACCTACATGTCTTTTTAGTTTACATAGGTTAGTTAATTAATCCATTAGGGGTCATTTAACTTTAACTAGATTCTACTTGTGAATTATGGTTTTACCTTTTTAATGACCTAATTTTACCCTAAATGTACTTTCTTATTCTTCTAGGTTGGTTAATGAAAATATTTCATTTGTGGAATTTTATTGTTTTTGGAGATCTCATTTTGCCTCTACAGGAATTTGACATTACTGCATGCTCGTTATTCAGAGATCTTCGCAAACTCCAACACTATTTAGAGTATGTTGTTCATATAAATAACATATAATTACTCTTGATTTAATTCGTGTGATCTTATTAAGTTAATATGAGCTGAATTTTATCACTAACTTAGAGTAACTCTTGCATTATAGCATTACATTATGGGTTTCTTTATTTTGTCATATGATATTTTTAGTTGAATAAGATTGTTGATGGATAGTATGAGTAATGTTATTCAGACATATATAAATATTCACTTGATATAAAAACCTATAGAATTGTTTAATAAAGTAAATCAGAGTAATGATTATCATTGGTGTATTCCCATAGATCATTATTTTGTGTGTATGCATACTTAGGTATGCTCACTTGGATTAATATCAAGCTAGAATCTTAATTGAATGTCAGTTGTTGTAGGACTCTCTAATAGACTCCTTGGAAATAATTATACATGTTTAAAAAACATTTCTTTCATGAATATTTGAATTAAACCTTATGTCAACATGAGCAAATTGAATTAATCCATAGTTTTTCTTCAACTTTTGTATGGAATATAGAGACTTGTGTGAGATCCCATTTGTATATACGTATGTGAACAAGTTCAGATGAGTTGGAATAACTGCTAGGGCTGCCCATTATGGGAGTATGATCTTTTAATCTTAGGATAAACTACTAATCATGGTTGAAGCATGTAACCTTGAACTACTTGTAATATGAATTAGTAATGTTATGAAATGTATGCCCCTTTTGTAGAAGATATACACCTATATATCAATGAATATTAAATATATGTATCATTCTTATGAGCCAAATATGACTATTGCTTTATCCCATTGAGGGCTGGAATTTTATCTCTGAGTAAGCATGGTTGTTGGAGTGAACTTTGATATGTGTAAATTAACCACATGTAAACCTTGATGCTTCTATGCTTCTACAAACCAGTTCATTTGGAATAGTTGTATGCCTGGATAAGATATATTTGTGCATAGGTAAAACATGTTACTCTTTCATGATGAAAATAATTAATATGATGTTCTATAAAGTAAATCAATTCATTAATTAATTTCTCAAGAAGAAGAGAGCTTAATGTTGTGAGAGTTAATCATATATAATGAACTCCAAATTATATAAATAAGATGGAAATACTAATTTGAGTGTGAAAGCTGAATTGGATGGATCATATACATTTTTTATACAAATTTAAAAATTGATTAAATATGTCTTATGTCAGGAGTTTATTACTTGACTGTAAATCACTTGGGATGTATTACTTTCCCCTTTTAACTTTTGTACCACATGGGTTAATTGCCAATATGGAATTGTTTAATATCAATCAAATGATTAGCTATAACTTCATCTTTCTGGTTAGATAATGAATAAGACATGATTATATATTCAACCATTTGCATTAGATCACATAAAGCATGTTTTTAAAGTGATTGAAATCTCTTTATGCGTATTATTTCTTGTTGTATGCTTATATAGAGTTAGCATAAAATTGTATGTATTTATTTGATGATGGTTGCTATTTTGTTTAGTCTGATGTTAGTTTGATTGATTGTAAATTAGGATAACTTTATTTGGTTCCCATATATTTGGACTCATTGTGACCCAATGATGTATTATAAGGTTAATATTAACATTTTTGGTTTCATGTACTCAATTATGCTAAATATCACTTGCTTCAACAAATAAGGTTTGGGTCTATTATGCATCCAAATACATACTCTAAAATGCAACTTAAAAAAAAATTAGGCATTGTTTTATATGGTATTAGATTAGTGTTTCTGCTCTAGGGAACTCTGTGATTTGTTGACTACTACATGGTAACCAATGAGTTGTCCTAATTAGGAAACATTGGGAGGAAATTCCCAAGACACTTAGCCTTCAGGCTAAAAGTTAAGGCGTTGTGTTGCATTTGATTACTATTACTATTTTATATGCATTGATTAGAAGGAATGATTCCAAGGAATTTGGATTTTAATCTATGTCTATTTTTATCTCCCCCTAGCCTTGGTTGGGGTTGAACCTTCCCAAATTTATTTGCCTCAAGGCAAGTGTCACCTATAAACCATTAACTTATATAAGCAGGTCAATGGGAGTTAGGTGATATAAGGTTCACTCTTAGAGTTATTGGAATGATGTTTAGGTATCTATAGTTCACTTGTATGGGAAAGCCTTCCTTAGGTAATTGAAAAATTATGACCTAAGGAAGATCGAGGGTCCAACCTAAACTTGGAAGGCATAATAGGTTATGGAAAGGATTGAATATCTTGAGTAAGTTAGTGATGCTTGATCTCTTTGCTCATGAAAAATATTATATTGAGTTGTTGAGAACATTAGAAATTGCATGGGTATGCTAGTAAGTGGTTTTGGTATGGATGGTTTTAGTGGAGTGACACATATCCATGGGGTGAGTTGCTCGTGGATAACAAGGCTACCCTACTTCTTATTTTCTAGTTATAACAAGGTTTGTTATGCATAAGCTTATCATAATGACATCATGATAACAACTATGGTAAACACCCATAGATTTTGGCTTGGCCTAGGTGTCACTATAAGTGATTGAGTGTAGTCATAGCATAGTTTTATAGCAATGGAAATGCTTGGAAGGCATTGGTTCATCTAATGTAATGGACTCTTAAGTAAACTTAGAAGGCTTTCTTATCAAGTTGTTGCCTCATTGGTTGAGTTAAAATGGTTATGAATCCTTAAAAATAGGCAAACTTATGTAGAGATAAAAAATTATCCATTTCAATTAAGTTAGGCTTGGTTTGTTAGCCTCTTTTGGGTTAATTTATTGAATCAAGTGGCTTCATGACTCTAAAAAGGGGTGAAGATAACTAGTTTTAGCATGTTTATTATAATCATGGATCAATTTTATGCCTACGATACATGTCTTATTCATGGATATGCTCAATTTCATGTGTATGTTGACTGATCCTGGTTGGGTTATACACCCATAAGAATGTCCATTAAAATTGATTTCGTCTTGACAACTATGTGGATGTATATTGAGCCATTGGATATGCCTTGCATCCATGAGGATGCTTATTGAATGTTTAGATTGAACTTACTAATTATGGGAAATTATGATTTTCATACTAGTTATATTATACTATTTTTGAGCCTTGGCTAAGCTCACCCTTTCCTAGATCAATGTTACACTAAAATAAGAATCTCTATTCTACCTTTAACATGATTGGATAAAGTATATCAATTAAATCATTGTAAAATCTTGTTATTGGAATTATAAGATCATGCTTGGATGTTCATTGATTGTTTGCAGGAGCAAGCCATCTGATGTGGTTGAGGTATGTTATCTTGAGAGGACCAAGGGTGGAGTTGAATCCTGGAAGGCCTAGTGGGTGAGTGTGATTGATGTGCATGAGCAAGTTAAGAGCTTTAGTGATTGATTATGTGATATTATTGATGGGTATCTAAACATTTTTCATGGCATCTACACATTAGGGGGAACCAATGTGGATTTATGAACCTTTGTGCTTCACAAATCTTTGTGTTCGACTAGTGTAATGTGGAAAATACCTTGACATAGTTACTGATACCTAAATGTGTATTAATCTTATGCAACTCATTAATTCATATACATTTTTAAATATCATTGTATAATATTAGGAGATGTGAAGTGCTTAACCATGTGATATATGTGAACTTTTGCACTATCCAATTGGCTATTCTGGTACTGTAGTTATGTTATATATGTAAATTTACATTGTAAAACTATAATAGTGAATCCAAGAAATTGTGTTTTGTAACTCCCTTTGTGGAATCTGAACCTATTGTTTAGGATGCTAAGGTATAGTATCATATTGTATTTTGTAACGCTACATCATTATTCTAAATATAAACACCGATGCAAGTATGAGGTTTAGCCTAAAGACACAATATTTATATAATGATGTAGACCATGTATAGGTTAGGGAGTGGAGTCTCTTATAGGCAAAAAATACACTCTACCCCTTTACACAAGTCAACCACCTTATTCATTCAACATGTGCACCATAAGAGCCACATATTGGCTATAAGACCCTCTGCATATTGTTTGCCTTATGGTCTAGTGTTTCTGTAGATGCCTTTTTGAGGTTGTTACTAAATAATTTATGTGGAATCTCTTTATGTGAGCCTTATGAAGCACTAATTGGTCCTACATTATCAAAATTTATGCAAATCAACAAGGAGGTACTTGCTAAAATATATGCATGAGTTGGCATGTGTATGTAAAATTGTTATGATTGATGTATTGCCTTGTTTTATATATATATATATATATATATATATATATATATATATATATATATATATATATATATATATATATATATATATAAAACAAGGCAATACCTCAATCACAACAATTTTACATATGTAATGCCTTTTTGAGGTTGTTTCTAAATAACCTATGTGAGCCTTATGAAGCACTCACTAGTCCTACATTGTGGGCATTTATGTAAATTAGCAAGGAGGTACTTGCTGAAATGCATGCATAAGTTGGCTTGTGTGTGTAAACATGTTGTGATTGAGGTATTGCCTTGTTGTTATATATATATATATATATATATATATATATATATATATATATATATATATATATATATTCTGGTATGAATATATTTCTATATTTTTTATGCATGACTGCATATTATGTTGGTTTTGTGTTTGAGATAAACACTATAAGTCTTGATCAGGTGGAATTTTTTTAATTTTGGGTACCCATCTTTCTTTTATTTCAAGTCTATTTGCTCCCATGAGGTAAGTGTAGTATGATGGTGAAACTATAATTCATGTAACCATCATGTGAAATTACAAAGTGTTTGAAGATCATGCGGTAAACCTTTGGGTAGCATGTATGGCCTAGGTTATCTTCTCTTATTGTTTAGTGAGGATAGTGTGGGATGTTGCACTCTCCCGTGATTGGTAATTATTTAATTTAGAAGTAACTGTTCAAATTGGTTTACTATCCTGTGGTAGTATCTTGTGATGAATGTTGATTAAATTAAGCATAAAGCATAATGTGTATCAATAAAAACACTATTTTTGGTTTGGATATATGTTTAAAAATCTTTATGCAATTGTACGATTTGCAAATATGATCATAAAAGTTGAAAATTTTCTACAATATGTTATCCTCTTGACAAGAGGGATGTCTAACTAGTGTTTGGTTCTCTAGCAAAATTTTGATCTATACAGTTGAAATTTGTTAAAGCTACCTAGCTTTCACAATCTTTTAGTTGAAAGAGACGTGCTTGGAAGGAAAAAAAAGATTTTGTTGGCATTTTTTGAGGCATGGAAAATTCATTCCCATGGTTGGTAATTTTTTTGATTACAAAGTCATGCCTATATGGGTAACTAAATTTAATTATTTCTTATAACTATGTTTTTGATAATATAAGGTAGAAAAACAAGGGGCCGAACCCTTGCAAAAAATAGAAAAGCCATAGAGGCAACCAACACAAAAAGTGCCTCAAAACAAAAACATCACAGTCTATTATCTAAGCAAAAATAGAAACTATAATCTAAGATAGTTATAACAGAGCAACAGAGTATCAAAAAAATAGAAGCAAAAACTAAGGAGGTAAATTCTCTCCTTGCTTAAACATGGATATAATAAGATCATCCAAATTCAAAGATTTATACTCATTGTCAGTAGTAACAATAGAACCCAAGTCTTACAGCACAAGAATGTTAAGGAAAATATAATTTTGGAGCATAATAGAAAGGTTATGTTCCAATTTCTGAATGCGACCCCTCAGGACTGCTATTTTAGATCCCAAGCCAGCATGAGTTTCTATTTCATCATCAACGTCTTCCAAAAACATATTTTCCACTTTACCAGCATTTTCTATAGAATCAACATCATCCTTAGTAGTATCCTCTATATATTTAGTCTCTTACTTAACCTCAACATCCACAAAGATTACTTGAACATCCATGTCCTTAGCTTCATCACCCTAAGTGGATTCATCAGAGGTGCTCTCAGAATAGTCGATAAGCTTAGCCTTGGGAATAGGTTTACCAGCAATTCACCCTAATTGCCTAAATCCTAAAGAGAACCCTCTTTATTAGCCTTAGTAGATGAATGAGACTTGTTACCTTGACCCACGAGGGTCCTATAGGGATTTTTTGGGGTCCCCATAGTAGCCTCCATAGTGCCCACTTCACCAGCATGTCTTCCTCTTCTTGCACTTCATACTCATAGTAGAGCCTGAAGTATCTATGGGAATCTCCTTAGGAGTAAAAAAGGAAACTTCTTTTGTCTTAGTAGAAACAAGGGAAGGGCATGGCTCTTCAAAAATAGCATTAGCATTAGGGTTAGAAGAAATTTCCCCACTATTAATTTGAATGGCCTTAGAAAGCTCAAAGGCAAGATGGAAATTATAAAGATAGAAGATAAGGCCCTGATGAAGGGGATAGGTTTCTTAGCCATTTTAGATCTAACCCTAAGGACCGAATTCTCAACGGAAGAATGCAGATAAAAAGGAAAGCTAATGTGTGCATTTCACCTAAAATGATTCAGAAGGGGGAGATGATAGTTGTAAAACCTGGTGAAGTACTCCTCCAGGGTGAAATACTTCATGAGGAGAAAACACATGCCATCCCAAGGCTCAGGTAGTTTGGCTCGATCAAATCCCCCTTGATAAGGTACTAGTTCTTCACCTTCTCTAAGAAAGATCTTTTGACTGGAAAGGTCCACAATTTTAGTTTTCCACTGCAATTTAATCCCTTGAGTAAACATGCCAGTAGCCATATCAATCACATTCTCTAAAATCTCAAAATGAATTTCCCCCATAGAGACTTGCTGGTTTTGCCAAGACCTAGTGAATTGTTTAGAAAGGTTTTCATCATACCTGTTGAGCCTCTCCAAATAGGGCCTAATCCCACCCTCTTTGCAATAGTGCTAGACCACCAGGTTGTCTTTGAACTTGAAACAAGAAATGGGTTCTGTTCGGATTCTATCACCACCCATGTTGGACTTACATAATAGATCACAAAAACCCCAAATTTTCATAGTCATATTTGTAGTAACTTCAATCCCTTGATCAAGGATATTGATAGTGGTGATGAAACAACACATAAATAAGGAACACCATACAAAGATGACACTTACTCATCCCATGTTTAAACATAATTTCATGGCAATCACCATAATTATGAAGCAATCCACTTGCCTTATCAAAGGGGCATAATGAAGTGGAAATGATAATCGAGAAAGTACAAAAAGACCCATACTCCAAGATACACATCAACACCCTCCGAAAGGACTGATGAAGTGAGCTGTCTTTCCAATAGATCTAACCCATCCTTAACACGTCACTTCCTTTTGAATGAGATTCCTAATATTTAAAGGGATGTGATCAATTTGGCGCTAGCATCACCAATTTGAATATTGTTGGCCATGTTTGGCATAGGTATTTGCAACACCATTTCCCTCATGATAAATATGTGAGATGTCTACCCTAATAATCTTCTGTAGGAGAAACTGTATATCCCTAATAATATTTTTTCGCTTAATACCAGTAGTCAACACATTGTTAAATACATCAATAACCATTTTAGAGTCCCCCTAAATACTCAAATTCCTGATACCAAGAGAGATAGCCAATTTAATCCCCTATAGAAGAGCAGTTGCTTTAGCATAATTATTGCTTTGATAGCCCAATTCACTACCATAAATAGCAATCATCCACCCTTTGTCATCTCTTATAATCCCTCCCCCACTCGCTTTACCATTAGCCTTAGAGGCCCCATCAAAGTTAAGTTTCAACTAGTTAGGCTTCAGGGGATTCCACCTAGTATTGAGTATCTATAACATTTTGGAATTATTATGAACAAGAATATGATAAAATGGTGGTATACCATTGGTATTTGTGTTAAAATAAGAATATATTTGTTGATGTTAGATTCTTTTACCAAGGTTTTTATTATCCTTTTTAGCTATTAATAAATGACATATGCTTTAGGACATGGAATTGTACTTAGAGTTGAGGTATGTGTATGAGCATTTAATACTGATTTGACTTTTGATAGCTCCATATTGTTTATCTAGTGTTGTAAAATGACACATGAGTCGATAAGACTTTTTTTATGGCTATAGCTATGATTTATGATTGGAATAACAAATGTATTTTTAATTGAATAGAGTATTACATCCTCTTGATTATATTATGTAAGCTAATTATCTTTTTAATTAATATTATGGTTGGTTAGTGAAACCTTTATATAGAGGGTGATTAAATCTCCATGGACAATTGAGTATTCAGTTGTTGATATGGTCATTAGGATGGATCCTTTCTAAAAGGGGGAGGATGTTATGACCCTTCCCTTGTGCACCTTGACGTGACTATTTAAATATCAATATATCTTACATATATTTAGTTGATATGATCTCTTATTTAGCTGGGCTGTGTGTTGAGTTTGATGCTATGACACTTGATTGTAGTGATATAATTATCATGTTTATGATTTTCCACTTGATGATGTATTTATCATGTTATAATTCTTCATTGGTGATATATGGATTACTTGATGTGATTGATATTGGCTTATAGTTTTTTATTATTTTATCATTTTATCAATGTTTGGATTAGATACTACTGATGGATATACTTGGTGGTTACAGGTGTTGCTTGTGATCTAGGCTAGATGCTAACATCGACTTCTAGGGTAGCATAGTGATTTTGAGAAATTAGATGAGTTTCAATAGGCAACCTCGTATTCTTGATTAGTATTATGCTTTTGGAAAATGATTTCATTCATTGTGATGTCCTATGTTATTTTTGCCTTGTCACTCTTTGATTTTTGTGTTCGATCATATAATTTTTGATCCCTATGCATTTGTATGGTTTTGAATCCTTCTAATTGCACTTACCCTTTTCTATCTCTTGTGCATACGCTATGACATCCCAATTCCACTTGACTCACCCTCACTTATCTTAGACTCCCTAAGAAACCTATCTAGACCTACCTCCCCATGACACCCCCCTTTCATGTGGTTTATTCCAAGGGTGACCTTATAATTATTAATGGCTTGGTTCATTCGTCTTATGAAAATTAAACATTTAATAACCTTAAAATAATCTCTTATTATTATTATTATTATTATTATTATTATTATTATTATTATTATTATTATTATTATTATTATTATTATTATTATTATTTATTTGTTATTATTTATTTACATTTTATTAATCAACAGGCATTTAAATAATATTTATGTAAGTATTTGAATTGTTATCATTTATTTTATTATTTTATTAGTTTTCATTTCAAAATTTAAATTAGGCCATTAATGACCTGGTGAGTTGGTGTAGGGGTCATTTAGAGAGAGTGGGTTAGTGGTTTAGGGATGGGAGATTTTCTATCTCCTCATTGAATAGAGGTATGGTTAATGGTAGGGGGTATGGGAGTGGGAGTAGTTGTGTGGAAGGAGGAATTTAATGGCACAGGGGGAGAAGAGAAGGGAAACATGACACATTGAGAAATGGACAAGAAGGGAAAAAATGTAGGAAGGGAATAAATGCATACAAGGAAGAAAATGTAGGGGATGGGAGGATGGCAAAGGATATGTGGAAAGGGAGAAAAAAATGTAGGGGTGGAGATAGGAGGATGACACGTATGGGATGCATATGAAAGGGGGTGTAAAGAAGATAGGGGATAAGAATGGAATAAATAGGGATGCCTATGGGAGTTCATTTTGGAAATTGGATGTGGCATTAATAATTGTGTAAAGTAGCTATGGATAAGGATCGATGCACATTATTGGAAGTAATATTGTTTTGGTCTTTAATCAATGGACATTATTTGAGTTTCACTTCCCTACAATGAATGAGTATGTCACTTAATTTCAGCTAGTATCTTATTGAATGTAAATAAAAGACTTAAGGCTAATATATATTCATATTTTTCCATATTCCCTTTTGGTATAAAAACTTGTAGTAAGGAAGTCGAAGTAGGTAATCTAGTCGATGATATTATGGTTTTGGTTATATTCTTAGATCTATTGAATGCCTCATTATTCAATGGGTTAGGTAATTCCATTAATGTGTTTATGCCATGAATTTTACCTTATTAAACCTACAATTATTTTTAATTGGTTGAATATGTAGATTTTAACCTTGTAATACTATAAGATTGGCTAAGTGATTTATCTCATATTACCACTCAATGAATGGATTAAATTCCCATAAAACCTACATTTGTGATGACAACAACTCAATCTACTATGTGTTTATGAGTTATTTAGCCTGCGTCCTCCTTATGGGTCACCATAACCTGTTTCCTTAGCTTCCTATGCAAATAATTCCATTTATTAAATAGAAAATGGAAATGACTTGGGTTTGTCTTAAAATATTTAAGGCAGAATTTTTCATTACTGTCATATTTTTTTCCAATTTGTATATCCGATTGGGTTATTATTCAATGATATGGGAAGAATAATGTTGCTCTTATATTTAATTATCCTTCCCACAATGAAAATTGAATTGGTTAATATTGAAGTTGTGGATGAAATCCTATTGGAATTATAGATACTTTAGGTTAAACACCAACTAAAATCCTCCAATTTTATGATTGCATTTATATGCTTATTTTATATGTTTCCTTGGATTGTTGTATGGCTGGGAATTATTCTCTTGAAAGGCTACATTGTATACTGCATGACCATTCTAATTATTTAAATATTTTTTAGAATGTCTTAGAATTAAGGGGAATTTATAAACATTTTATTGCTAATAAGTTTTGGAAGCTGTGTGTATGTGTGTGTGTGTGTGTGTGTGTGTGTGTGTGTGTGTGTGTGTGTGTGTGTGTGTGTGTGTGCGTGTGCGTGTGCGTGTGCGTGTGCGTGTGCGTGTGCGTGTGCGTGTGCGTGTGCGTGTGCGTGTGCGTGTGCGTGTGTGTGTGTGTGTGTGTGTGTGTGTGTGTGTGTGTGTGTGTGTGTGTGTGTGTGTGTGTGTGTGTGTGTGTGTGTGTGTGTGTGTGTGTGTGTGAGGCATTATCTAAACCTTTTCTTATGAAATCTAACCATTCATTTCCTCTTGAATAATTTTGACCTTATAATTATATGACTATGTTTTTGGGTGAAGAATCCCCATGTGTATGTTATTAGCATGATTTCAGTGCCAATTTTATGGTGGAATTTTGTATGGTAGGTGTATTGTTGGATTATGATAAAAAGGTGAAGCCTTGTTTTTACCATTAACTTATAATTAGGTTTTTGATTATTATTAAAACTTATTAAATGGCTTGTAGTCCCATTTTCTCATATGACCTGATTTTAATATTTTGGGATCATATGAAGTCGAGAGACATCATGACGAGCTCTCAAATTTCCCTTATTGGTCATTGGCTTAAAAAAACATTTTATTATTGAATTCATGTTATATTAAATATTTATTTCTTATAAAATTATTGGAATTATTGGAATTCAAAATGAATGCATGGACCAAGGGTATATGTTGT
>JARHVA010011387.1:0-63528 GCA_037957365.1 Torreya grandis | reverse complement strand
AGCCCTTTCTTACTCTTAATAATATGGGTTAAACATAGGGGGTCACCTTGACAAAAATGTAAAGCAAATCAATGTAAAATTATCAAAATTAGGAATCTCAAAAAGCTTTCTTAGAATCCCATGCTAAAAGGAGAACCTTCCCATTCACTAATTTTTCCATGGTTGGCCATATTTTTATTTAAGTCTATATGAATCCTATAATTAATTTTATATTCCCTTTTTTCCAAATAAAATGAAATATCTATAAATAAGTTGAATGACCCCTATAGTTAGTATGGACTAAGATTGATCTTCTTTCCCATTGTGACATTTTGATGAGTTGAATTCCCTCTTCATAATTACATACATATTATTTTTCATTAATTCCCTACTCTGTTTATTTCTATGTGAATTAAATAGTTTGAGTGTTATTTAAAAAATTATTGTCAGCACATTTATGATTTGTAAACCATTATTTTATTACATTACATGTATTTTGTTGACTAACATTACATAAACATTTATATATAATTTACCACATAAATCCCATGACATTTAACATGCTCATATTTTATATACAATGTATAATATCAAAAGGAAAACATTAAAAAAATAAAAAGTAACTAGAAAATATTGAAACCAAATGGATCACACACACACACACACAAACACACACACACACACACACACACACACACACACACACACACACACACACACACACACACACACACACACACACACACACACACACACACACATTTCAATGTAAATCAAGGTTTGTATAAAACTCTATCACACTAATAGGTAAGGTGTAGTTAAAAATTAAAAAATAATAAAAATAGTAGTAGAAAAACCTAGGTATATCTTATGGAGCTAATCCTAACTATCCTTTAAAGGATCCTCCTAAGGCAAAATGTCATGGGATCCCATTGTGTCTCTTATATGATCCCACTAATTTAGAGTGTTATGGGCTCATGAAATGGATCATTTGCCTCATTGAATCCCTCTCATTCTCCATTCTTACCTATAATAAGAGGCACATCTACTCCTCATTGTGGGTAGATCCCCTAGGTTTCTAACTTGGGTCTCTAGATCATCAAAACTAAGGCACCATGGTTTATAGGGGTAAAAAAACATTAGAATGTTGTCCTACTCTATAAATAACTTTAATATTATTAATAAGGACATCCATTATCATATAGTGAACATGTGGAACATAACAAGACATGTCTTATTTAAGCTTCCTCCACTCAATTTTATAATTTATGAATTACCACAATCACACATGTATATAGGATAGATATAGAGTATTAAAATAATAAATAATAAAGATAAAAAACATGGGAAAAGGAAAGTTTCTAGTAAACATGCCCATATCCCGCTCCTACCAATCAGGTCCAAACTCATCATATGAGCTTATCTCAGCCTCTTGTTCCTACCCATCTCCCACCTAAAGCTAATTTTCTACCTAGAATTTAGATATAACTTGATCTCCTCCTCCCTTCATGGCCAAATATTGTTGTGTAATGTATTATCATACATTAGGAGCTTTTCCTCCTTGTTTGGCTACCACACACTATTATGAAGCATATTTCCTCATTATTGGGGCATACCCAACCTATGTTATTACTCTAAGGGTCTATCCCCCTTTTCCTATCCTAAAACCTAGACATACCCCTTATCAATATCCTTGAGGTGAGTGGTTATGATGAAAATCTTCCCAATCAAAAATCTTTGATATCTATATCCCCTTATATACTACTTGTGTAATAAGGATATTCACCTCATAATAAAGGCCAAACTACTAAGGGAATGTATTTAATAGGTGTGTTTCTATCCTCCCCCTCATGTCTTGACCCATCTATTTTCCTTGTACACCATTACGTAATCACCTCATCACCCCATAGTCCTCCCATCCTAGTGTAGGCTTAAGAAATTATATCCTTATTAGTGAGTTTACCCAAGACTCTAGGAGCATATTTGAATCGATCCATAGTGGATGATCTAGTTGTTTAGATGGTCCTTTCATCTACTATACTAACCCCACTCTCATAGGGAGTCATACCTCATACACCCAACACATCATGATTGTTAGGTGGATCAAAGAAATCATCTCATTAAATATATCTTATATAAGTCTCTATAGGTCCTATAAAAAACATCTTAGGCCCAACCCATATATCCTCCCATGCTCCTCAATATTTATAACCATAAGTTGTTAGTACTAAGGTAGTTTATTTGTATCCTTTTCCATAATAAAACATGAGGTAACGATCCAATGATGACCTTATGTATTTTTGGTATCTCAACCATCTTCACTCCCACAAAAAAAAACCCTTACTTGGTACCCACATCAGGTACCTCCATATCACCAAAGAAAATTGCCCATCTCCAAGCCTCTGCACTATCCATGGCCTCCCTTATGGTCAATATCTACCCTATCATAGGTAGTCCCATGATTCTATATACATCCTCTTAACCTAAAACCTAAAATAATCATAAAGTGTTTTGGTTAGCATCTCAATTTGTAAAAAAGTTTCAAAATAATTTATAGGATAGGGAATCAACCCCACCTAAATAATTTAACATATCCCAACTCTATCTAGCTTGGAAATCTCCTCAGTGATCAATAATCTCATCACATATGGAAACCAATCCTAATTTATAGCATGAATTCATCTCACATATACATATTGTATAAATTAAAATAAATTTGAATTAATCTTAACCTCTAAAAAACATTCCTAACCCTTGCTATGGAAAAATAGGTGTTATATGCAATGAGTGTTTATAAAACTGCCATGATAGTTATGCAATCATCAATCTATGTAGACCAAAAATTTCAAAAACATCATGGTGGTAAAAAAACATTGATATATACATATTAGTGGTTTCATGACCACCATAATGGTTATGAAACTACCAAGTTTGAATGAATAATTGGTGGTCTTTATGGACTGGTGATTTTGACATAAACTAGTTGTTTCATCTATTGTGTCCCAAAAACAAAAAATGCACAAAAAAAAATTCAAGTTAAAATATTAAAAAAATGAAAATTTTCTATTCATCTATCTACTATGAACATTTTACTACAAATTCATTGAATTTGACCTCTCTAAGAAAAAAATTCAAGCAAATCTAACAAACCTTGGGCTTTATAGGAAAAATAACAAAAATAACTTTTGCATGGGCTTTGCTTCTTCTTCTTCTTTTTTCTACCATCCTCTCTTTTCACTCTTTTCATATCCTATATCCACTCAAGATTTAGTCAAATGTGGGTGAAAGATCAAATTTGGCAAGTGGGTAGGTGCAGATTATTTCCAAATTTGGAATAAGAAGTTATTTATAGTAAATTTTCATTGCTTTATTCTATTCTAAAATTACCTTTTTAACATATTTTACTATATATAACCCATTTTTTGTGTACTTTGATATGTTTACAAGTTTTTAAATTATAGATAAAATGTAGTGACTTAGTAATATCCTTCCACCACAATAATAAAAAGTAAATTTGTCTTTATTTTCTATAAAATTCCATAAATTTACTTTACTTTTATGTTTGAATATTGTTTGTCTTTTTAAGGTTGATGAATCTTCACCAAGTTATAAGGTCAAACCCCAATGTGATGGACCAAGTATTATTTCACCCCTCACACATATGTATGTAATCTCATTTTTCATTTTGATTAAATAGTGTGTTTTCAAATCTCTTAAATATCTTACACTTAATTTTATTTTCAAGGCATCTCATCTAGATTTTCCTTGTTAACCAAGTAGACAAGGTAAGTTTTCTGACCTTCCCTTTCAGTGGGTTGTACCTCTTCTTGATAAAATCACCCTATACAATTCATGATAGTCCACCTACCCAAAGGTGGTAATAATACTCACCTAAAATTTACGTAGTGCAACATTTTCAAATTTTGATTGTGATGCAAAAACCTCAAAATAAAAATGTGACATGCTCAAATCCTTTCATTTCCATTTTTAAAAATTTCCTAAAATTTTAAATTTTAAAAAAGAGGGGGCTTTAAAGTTACAAAACCTAAAGTTTCATGGTCCACAAAAAAATTGTTGTGGTGATTACATAACTACCATAGTGATTTTTGCAACCACCCTGGTGGCTACATAAAATTCTAATTCTGTTTACCAAATATCATGATGGTTTCTCCAATATTGTTATAACTTACGAATAAACCTATAAAATGTGTTTTTTAAGATTTTTGTGCTTGATTGACGCTTCACTATTGGTCTACTACCACATTTAATTTCCTATCATCCTAATTAGCCCCTCACTACTCAAATTAATCACTACCCTTAATTAACTTTCCATTACCTAAATAAATTCATAACTACCCATTTTTTTACAAATATGTCTATTTACATTGAAAATAGTATTAAAAAATCATGAATAAATAGACACAACCTACAATCTATCATTTCTGAAAGCCAACCGTAGAATTATTGTTTTTTCCTTCACTTTTTTTAATTTTCAGTTTCATTCTCTCACATCCCTCTTGTTTATAAAAATATAATCGGTTCAAACTTAGAAGTTACATGGAGGATATAGCCTAAGGAATGAGGACTCATAACCAACAACACACTTTTGATTTGTCATCTACATTTGACAAGTTGGAAGTTTCTTTGTTTTAGCTTTCCTGTTCTTTTCTTATATTAGATTTATGTGTTTAAAATATGTTAAGTAAATAAAAAACCAAAATAAAAATATTTCATGTTCACTTTAGTAATTAATAAAATTTTAAATTGGATTACCCTCAACAAAATCAATGGATAGTATAAGTCTCGAGGAAGATTTACTCATATATTCACCCTTGCTTCTTCATCCTAGATAGGCTACTGAATAATTAATCTAATTTTTTTGAGTGAATGAGTATGTTTTTATTTCTTCAAACTTACCTAAATTTAGAGTTTCCATGAATTTAAATTTCTTCATAGCTTCTGTGCATGTGTGGACTTCTATTTTTTTATCACCTGTGCACCTATTGTACTAGAGTGATCTTCTTAGATTTTTTTATGTCTCCCCCTTTGTACCCATAAATACCCTTCAATAAATATTTATTTCTTTGTTAAGTTAAAATAATAAATTATTTATGTGAATCATGCATTGATTTTAAATATCCTTAAAGGTTGTCTCTTTACTTAATTTTGTTATAGACAATTAATTTTTTGTTAACCTCTCACATACAAAAAGATTAAATTTGTATTGTTTTGCACACATAGAAGATATACCTACAGTATTCCATGATTGCATGATACTTATTCTAAATATTTTTCTTATATTTTGTTAACCCATATCATTAATTCTACATCTTCTCTTCATCTCTAACATTATATTGGAGTCTATGTTAATTATCAATATGATTTTCTATAAATCTAGCCAAAGTGGAGATTCCAGAGTATCATATCAACCATAGCTTCATTTATATTTAATACTGACATTTTCATGTCTATTTAAATCATTTTATTATTAATTTTTCATTCATTAAAAAATATTAAAATACACAAAAATAGAACCATTTTAATCATTTTAATTTTAGTTTTGCATTCATTTAGAATTTTGAAAATACAAAAATATGAAATAGTTTAGTTAATTTACTTTTACATTTGCAATATTTACTCAAAAAAATATAAAAATATTACTTTATTTTGCATTCACAATATTATACTTAAATCAATTAATTAATTTCATTTATGCATAGACATTCATAAAAAATACAAAAAAATGTTTTGTTTTACATTCCCATCATTACACTTCAATCAATTAATTATTTTCATTTCTGCATAAGCATTCATAAAAATAAAAAAAATATTGTCTTGTTTAGGATTTTTAGAATTTTACTTTTAATTAATTAATTTTTATGCATAAACATTGAAAATACAAAAGGAAAAATAGTTTTCTAAGGTAACATGGGTATATCCCAAGAGAAAAAAGTAAATGAAAAATAGCCTAAGGTAAAACCTCATCAAGAATATTCGATTCATACCACTCCAAGTGGATAGTGAGATGTTATTCTTTGAAGGGGGTCAAGATCCACAAAACCACCATTAAACCAAAAACTTAATGCTTATATTAAACTTTGACTAGCATACTTACATCTCCCTATAGGGTAATTACCATCATACCAAAAAAAGTATTTCATCCTAATACCTAGATTATATAAGCACTTATTACAAAAGGAATTATAGGATTCATAACAAATTAGTCGATATAGATTAACTCCCCTTTTCCTAGGATGATTTTTTTACACCTGGGTTTACCATTCCTACTCCACTTTTCAAGCCTAGTTCCATCTCCCCTACATCCACTTCCTCTGCATCATAGTAGTTTAGGTAAATGAAAATGTAGTTCATTGAGAGACTATTTCCCTGTCTCTTTTCCATAAACACCAAACTCTTATACAATTTCAAAATCCCATCCAAGATTGCATGAATGTGTTCAATTGATTCTAACCCCATCATATGAATATCTTCATCAATGTCTAAGTATTATTTATGTAGAGAGAAGGAACTATATGCATTAGAGAGTAAGTTAACCTTGCCTATGGTCTAATCAAAATCATATATATTCCTTCACTTGAGTTATTTTTTAAGATCATGCATAAGCAAATTCCTAAGCATATCTATATCATTTTTCTCTACCTCTTCCATTCTACAGCCACTTCCCACATCTTCTTTAACCAAATTATCATGAAGGGATTCTTTATCTTCTTATCTAGGTTCTCAAATAAGATAAATAAGGTTGCCTCCCCTATTATCCATTTGTATGAGGCCATTATCTCTCCTAATTTATTTCTAATCATGTAACCTTCCTCTTGTCACACCTTCTTGCATTTTTTTATTCCTGCAATTCCCAAATATCCACTCTTTGAATAATCTTATTAAGAAATTATTCACCTTGAAAAATGTGGCCTTGGCTTCCTTTTATGTCATCATCCACCACCCTTAAAATATCACTCCCCATTATCAAATAACTCACATCATAACTCCTACATGTGTCTTCCATCCTATCACACATTCTAATGATTATATTTTAATGACTATCATCACTCTTCAAGTATGATTCGATGAACCCCTATTTGGTTTAATGAATAGAGATCCAAGACATTTTTCATCTCATAAGCTTCAAGATCTAAAGGGTCATTCATAGAGATCCAAGATAATTTTTAGCTCATGGGATTCAAAATCCAAAGGGTCATTCAACATAAATGTATCATCTAAAAATTAGAGATGAACAATGCTCTCCAAATTCATACTTAGAAGTAATCCTTTCAACCTTCTATATTATCTAGCCTTGGTCAGATCCCTCCAACCACTTTTTCCATAAAGATAAATAGGTAGGGAAGATTGGGTCTCCTTGCCTAATCCCCCTTGTTGACCTAAAGAACATAGTTATAATCCCATTGACAAACATTGAGAAGGATGTAGAAGAGATATACTTTAAGACCCATTGTCTCCAATCCTCATAGAAGCCAAAGCTGCCCAACATCTTATCCAAAAACCTCCAATTTATTCTATCATATGATTTAACCATATCTATTTTAATAAACATACCAAGCCTTTTATAATTTTTAAGTGAATGAAACACTTCTTGATCTATAATTATGCCATCTAAAATCTAATGACATACTACAAATATGCCTCGCTCTTCCAAAAATATCAATTCTAGGAAATCTTTTAACCTAAGAACCATGACCTTTGAAACCACGTAAGGATTTTATTATTTTTTTGGAATGAATTTTAGGAAAGTTTTATCCCATTCCTTAAAAAAAAATTTCCTTTTTTGACATTCCTTCATAATTTCCCATACATCTTTTCTAACCACTTCCCAAAAATGTTGAAAACACCCTACTTAAAACCCATCTATCCCTAGGGATTTATTAGTTCCAAAACTAAAAAACATAATTCTAAATTCTTCTAGAAAAATAAGAGCCATAAGCTTCATGTTCATATTTTCTATGATCAACCTAGGAATATTCTTAAGGTTCTTCTCTTGGGTTGGCTCCCTAAACATTTCCTCAATAGATTTTGATAGAAGGATGACACTTATTTCTTAATATCCTTAGGGTCATCAACAACCTCCCATTTGGGGTCTCAATTTTATCAATATTGTTCCTATTTCTTTAGATTTTAGTGGAAATATGAAATAATTTAGTATTCTAGTTGCCTTATTTGAGCCAAATAACTCTAGATTTCTATCTCCAAAATGTCACTTCCATGGATAGGATCTTTTGTTGTTCCATCATTAAAATTCACTCAAGACTTAAAATATCCTTTGTCTACTCACCTTATTTCAATGTAGTTTGTATTACCCACAACTCTTCTTCCACAATTGATTTTCTATCAAAAATATTACCCATTTTATTTTTATTACATTCAATGGCTTCCCTTTTAATATTTTTTTATTTTTGACTTAGAATGTAGCATTTTGAACCCAAAATATTATTCTTCTAGTAGTTCTTAACTAATTCATCAAATGATGGGTCCTGCAGCCACATCAATTCAAATTTGAATGGAATTCCTTTGGGTTTCAAGTAACTATCTTTCTTAAGGAGAATTGACCAATGATTTGAACCTATAAAATCAACCACTTATACCATAGTTTTTTTCTTTTTATTTAGGATTTAAGAATATATAAATAACCTATCTATTTTCTCCAAAATCAGTTGCTCCCCTTGTATCCTATTATTATAAGTGAATCTTGGACCATAAGGTTTTAAATCCACTAATCTTTCCTCTTGGTAGAAGTTTTAAAATCCATCATGGATTGTGAAAGTTTTATGATACCCCATATTTTTTCAAAGAGTCTTTGAATGGAATTTAAATCTCCTCCCACAATCTAATTCACTACATTATCTCCCCCATTTAGAGTGCTCAAATTTTTCCCACATAATTATTTTCTCCTACACATCTATAGACCATATACATTAGAGAGTGAAAAACAAATTGTTACTCCATTTTTTTTACTAAAACATTAATCATCTAGGAATCTGACCAGATAAGGTTACACATACACACCTTTGGTTGATATAGAATCACCAATACACATATAGAACCTAACATATCAATGAAAATACCTTCATCACCTACCCAACACTTCCTTATAATTATTTTCCAATCCTCCTTCCCATTATTGTTTTCCTAAAATATGAAAATATGTGGATCTAACATTCTACCAATCACTTAACTAGTTGAATTTATCAAAGGTATGTAGACCTATGAAATTCTAACGTAATATTTTCATATTATATTTTTGATAGAGGTACCTATGACACCCATATTAATCTCTTTCAGAAACCTTTGAATCCCCTTCTCTAATTCAATTTGTGTTTCTGACTGAATCCTCTCACTATTTATTTTCCTACCTCTCCCTTTTAGTGGCCCCGAGGAAGGACAAATTCAAGTTGATACCAAACTCTGAAGATAATAAAACTATCTACATTTCTTAAACCTCTAAATTGAGCTCATTAGATAAAATATGGGTTCTCCTAGTAAATTCTTCCTTCTACTTATTGGCCTTCCCCTCTTCTTCTTCTTGGGGGAACATGTCAAACCTACTTCTATAACCTTGTAAATACCTTCAATTTCCTTATGTTGATAAGGGGGATGTATTATTTCTCAATCATAGGTCCTATTTTATATTTAAGCATTGATTTAATAACTTTCATGGTGGGTTCCTATGAGGCTTCTCTAACTTTGAGCTTTAGAGATAACGTTTCCTTACTATCTACCCCTATGACCAGATCTCCCATTAGGATAAGAATAGGATTGGGTTTTGATTTAAAAATTAACTTACCTATTTAAAATAATTAGATATGATACCTCCATTATAACCAATTGTTCCTTTCTTCTTTGGTTACTCAATATTGTTAGAGCACCCTAGAACTTTATGGTTTTGAATGAAAGATCTACGTTCTGGACTTGCTATGAATATTTTACCTGAATGGATCTTTTCCTTTCACTATGACCAAATTTTTAATTCTTGTGTGGTTCATTATAATGTGTTTGATTTTATTACACCTAAATCACCTAAAGAGGAGACATTCATAATCTAACTCTTGAATCCAGACCTTGTTGTCTAAAACTAGTTTTATATCTTTAGATATGGGCTTACTTATATCTATTCTTATGCAAATCCTCACATAAGCTCATGCTTCTCCCCTTAATGTCTCCTTTTTCAGACTCACCAAAATCCCTAATTCATTTTCACATCTCTTTAAGACATTTTTTCTCCAATATTCATTAGGTAATTATACAATCTAACCCATATAGGCACATTCATCATCCATTCTATTGATGGATCAAAATTTAAAGACTAATTTATTAAATAAAGATTTTCATTCCTAAAGAACTAAGGCCCAAATTTAAAAATATTTTATTTGTCATCCACTGATTGGAAGGTCACATGGAAGAAGCCCTTCAACAATAACCTTATTTTAGATTGAGGACAAAAAAAAACCAATTCACTCCCATCTAGCTTTTTAGAGCACCTCTACTTGGCCAAGTTCTCATGAATATACAAATAAGGGATTTATTCATTAAATCCTTTGAAAAATCTCTTAATTTTTATTCACCACCAACAAATTTGGAATAATATATGACACTTTAATATTTGGGACCCATGAAAACCAAAATCCTCATTGTATTATAACCCTCAGATTCATTACTTGATAAAAGATGGGATAAAAATAACCAATCATGTCTTCCTATTATAATTTACTCTTCTAAAGAATTCACCATTATAATATTATATATAAATTCCTTAGAAATATTGGAAGACACTTTTTCTTCTAGGTGAATTCTAAACTTATCCTTAAGGAAGTTGATTAACCTTATTACCCTTTTGTCCTTACCAACACCATTTGGTTTACAGAAATTTAGCCTCTTGATTAGTTCTTCAACCACTATCCCATTCCATCTACCTCATGTCAAATCCTTTTAAACATTTCCCTCACTTGAAGCTTCATCAGGACCCTACTTTCACACCATATTTCAACCATCTCTCCTTTCTCCCACATTTGTGTTCTAATTTTACTCCATAAAAATCCTTATTGTCCTTCAGTGGGAAAATTAAAAACCATAAATATTTTAATCAAAAGAAAACAATAATTTATTTATATGTAGTTACATACAATTTTTTGTTTTACTTACAATGGAATAAGTTTTAGTTTATTTATTTAATTTAATATTCCATTATGTAAAACATGGCTATAATCCCACACACATACATTTAAAAATATAAAATTGACTTTTAGTTTTATAAAAAAAATGCATCTATTATGATATCCTTCGATGATGCTCATATAACAAGTGCATCCACATAGGATATAATCTTTCCAATGAGTGCTCACCCTCATTCAATAAAAAATAATAGAAGGTGACATTAACTTTGAGAATTAGATAGAAATATTTCATTCAACCTCATTACCACATTTAATAATTAGTAAATTTGAGGCCCTTGATGAAAAACTAGTTTAACAAAAGTTGAACTTGCTAAGAATATCCATTTATTATCTCACTAATTATTTAAGCACCACATTATATTTGAATTTCCATTATTAGGTCTAACCTTGTCCCATTTAGTCACCTTTGTAGATGACATTGTGTTGATGAGATCAACCTGATAGAGTTGGTCATATATCAAGGGTAATTAACCCAAATTTTGACCATTCAAAGAATGTAACATTGGCCAAGATTTATGATACTATTACTCTTAATATATATATATATATATATATATATATATATATATTATACAACCCTTATTAGTAAAAAATTTAATACATTAAATGAACATTATGAGGCAACATAATAATATTGACATTGGAGAGCCCATCCCTTACTATGTATATTTCATAATCTTGCAAGGGTAACTCAATCCATCATACAATCATGTTTAAATAAATGAGCCTAGATTATTAAACCCATTCATCTATACCATTATCTACATTGATCCATCATTTTATTCAAATGTATCGACTCAACCATAAAAATTCAATTATGTAAGATTAACATGTGACATTTCATATATATAATTGCCTTTCGAGTATTTATCTAAATTTGCTCTGGATGATGATTATTATTATTATTATTATTATTATTAATAAAAGGGGTGAGGGTCCCTATAACCCTCTTTTATAGATGAAAAAATAAAATCAAGATCAAATGAATATAACTTATAATTATGCACTTGTGATGTTCCCCAATGATAATATTAAAGAAAATATTATGTCATTTAAAATGGAGAATTTAGAATAAATAAATTAATTTTTTCAAACATATATCTCTATTGGGTTTAAAATTAACTTTTTCAAAGTGTGAGTGATTTTATTTAGGACATGGTCTAATATCATATTTTTATTCTATTTTGATGTTAGGTGAGATTCTACACTATGTACAATGTATTAAATATTTTTCTTAGGGAAAATTTATGGATATTTTAATATTATATTTTTTATTACCACTTTAATCATACAACACACCAAAGTATATTATATTAATATATTCTCTAAAATCATCATTATTCTAATTTTATGAACCATTTATATAGCTAGCTCTACAACTACCCTACCATGAATATTCCTTAACTTTATTTTTCCTTCCTTAAATAACTCTATTTTTAGATATTCAAAATTATTTATGATTCACACTTTAAAAATATATTTTTAATATAATCTCATGGTATTCATGAAAATATGAGCCAAAAAACCTACAACATAGTCTAGGATATTTACAATAAATGAGTTCTAGTTAGGACAAGTATTTTGGATATCTCACAAGTTTCACTATATAATTTTAAAAAAAGAATAGTGGTGGATACAATTATGTATTAAAATCATAATTTATCATATATATAACTTAAATCCAAACATAAAATTTTAAAAATATATGAAATATATATTCACTCAAAGTTATAAGAACTTATGGACATTCTATTCAGGAAATAACAATAAAGTATCCATTTATTTTACTACACCATGGGTGTTAAAGTAATATACCTCCATTTATCCACAACATAAGAGGGATATTAGATGAATACTCAATAAATTATTTAGATAATTAATATAAAAAACATTGACCATATTTCAAACTTGTAACACACCTCACATATTGATCAAATGACAAATCGGGCCATCCTGTGAGCTTCTTTATT
Organism: Torreya grandis; assembly: GCA_037957365.1. Classification (NCBI taxonomy): domain Eukaryota; kingdom Viridiplantae; phylum Streptophyta; class Pinopsida; order Cupressales; family Taxaceae; genus Torreya; species Torreya grandis. Next base: position 50,378 of record JARHVA010011387.1, on the reverse strand, counting down.
TTATTAACAACATAAGTAAGTTTTATTTAAAAGGAAAAATTAAATATAAGGATTAAAATTTTAATGGAATGACAAATTAAATTTAAAAACATATATCTCCATTATGGAAATTGAAACTATAAATTGATGGCTATGTTTGTTTGTTTCCCTAATTATTTTCTATGATTTATGAACCATTAAATGGAAAGTTAACATCACATTAAAACTAATTGAGGATAGGTGGTTTATTTCTTGGTCCTTATTTTCAAAAATTAATTTTTTTGGTTTCCTTTTAGGGTTGATAAGTAATTTCACATTTTTTTTTCAAGTTTAATTTTTTTCTTAGCCTCTTATGATGAATTGGGAGGTATTTTAAGGGCATTAATGACTTTAAATTTGATCCCTAAAATTTTCCACACATATTTTTGACCTTTTATATTTTCCCCATCTATATTTAAAACATATTTATAAATAATAATATAGCTATATGAATGTTTTTGATAGGTTTTTAGGACCATATTCATGTTCACCATTAATGACTATCAACTAATATATGGTATTTTAAGTATGTTCACCTAGTTTGGATATTTTGATTCCTTACATTAATTTTGCATAATATAAATCATGTATTATTGTAATGAGTTGATTTTGGTTGACATATAGTGTTAATGAAAACAAAGGTTGGGATTTATGTTAAATAAATCCACTAATTTATCAGATGCCTTGTATTAAAAAGAAAAAAAAAAAGTTAGAACAAAAATACAATATGACACACATGTATCTTATAAGTGATAAATGTGATGTGTATGTACTTCCTCCCAAATTAATTATCTCAATTGTCTATGTTTACATAATTCAATTTCAAACTTTGAAAATTTTGGTATGCATGTTGACCTTACTAAGGCTAGAAATGAGAAAATTAGAAACGGGTAGATGGCCCATCTATCTTAAGAAATAACATGAGAAATGGGATTATGACCATATAGATGTGTCTAAAATGTATTAGGATCATATAAATGGGTCCCAACATGAGAATAGGTAAAATAAATTTAAAATAGGGGAAGGCATGAGGAAGTGAAAAAAGGGCTTCACTCCACTAAGATTCACTATAAAGAGTCAATAACACTTGATTTGGATCAATAAATTATACATAGAAAAATGAACATATAATATAACACTATTTAAAATCTAAAGAATAATTTTAGGTACCTATAGGTAACACATCTAGTGCTTCCTTGTATGAGAAAGTTTATATGTTGGATAAAAACTCATAGGGTGACATATACCTCAGAGACCTTAATAATACCTCACATTTTATTTTTTATTAAATATAATAATAAATAGTAACATACATAAAATAAAATTTAATTTAGAAAAAAATATTAAATTGAATTTGATTAATTTTAATTAATGTTATAGAATACATAAAAATTATCGATCTATTACAAGTATTATGATTCATATTTGAATCTCTCTCTCTCTCTCTCTCTCTCTATATATATATATATATATATATATATAAAATTAATTAATTAATTAAATTAAATTAATTTTTTATTAAAAAAATTATAACATTATAGAGTATGTATACAAATAACCTTTAAACCTCATAACACCCTCTATACATCACTTGATTATGCTAAAGATATTTTATGCCCAAAAACATAAGGTGTCTAAACTAATCCTTTTAATTGAGGTAAAAATTTTGTTGGAGAGACAAATAGGTCTCTCCAAACTAGACTTAGATAGCATACCAAAAACATAAATTGGTCTTGTCCAAATATTTCACATTAGCCTAACACTCCCATTTTACCAAACACCATGTTTGTTTGGATGAGGCAAAACTAATTGTTAAAGAAGATTATTATTGGAGAAGGAAATTTTGGGAATTATTAAACTTTAAAATAAAATGATTAATATAAATAGAGATAATGACCTCAACATTGGTACCTCATGGAGACAAATTTTAAATCACTAATTGTTAGGCAAACAAGGTACCATGAAATAGTTATAACATTATAAATGAATTCACCCTACCTAAATCAAATACACTACACCATGAAAACCTACATAATATTATCTTAACCATATATGGAATGGATACCTATAAAGAGTTGATTATCTTTTAGAAGTTGAAGATGAAATTATTTAAATAAATTGTAGTAGTGGATTTCCTTCAGTCATGAAGGATTATGAAGTCATTCATACTTTTTCATCTATTTCCCATCCCATTCTCAATATAATTTTTTTTTTTTACCAAAATAGCTTCAGATTAATAAGAACTGAGATTCATAAATATATAAAAAACTCATCAAATAGTTCTATGAAACTATATGAGCTCCATATATTTTTAACTCAAAACATTTATGGTACCAAATTAATATTATAATTACCATCAAATATAATTTGGTGCTGCTCAATGATACAAATAAATAAAAGAGAAAATTTGGAAAATTTGTGGGAAAATAATCCATACACAATGCATAGAACTACCAAGTCCATGGATCCCATCTTAGGCAGCCCCTCATGCACAAAAATCTTCTTGGAAATGTGTCTCATGATAAGAAAAATGTTATCAAAGAAAAATCTAGGTCTTTAATTATCAATAACACAATTAAATTTGTATATAAAATTTATTAAAATTTAGAATTGAATGATATAAGTTAAAATGCTAGGTATTTTATTATTAAAAATGTAACTTTAACATTGGATGGTGTTTCATATAATTTGACACCCTCGATTCATGAAAATACAAGATTAGGTAGGATGAATTCATATAGAATATTATAACTATTTCATATCCAACTTTGCCTAATTTGTCTCTCTCCCATTATTTTATTAACACTATTATCCCTAATTCTCCCTCATTAAATTCTACCATAAAATTTAATTAATAATCTATTAGCAATGGGAAATATTATATATTATTGAGCACTATCCTAATGAGATGGTTCCCTAAATTATTAATATAAATTAAAATTTGATCCTAATCCATTTAAGTCTCTAGAATAGTTATAAATTAACACCTAGGCATTTCCAATATAATAAAATATTATATCTTAAATCTCTAGCATAGTTATAAATTAAAACCTAGGCATTTCCAATATAATAAAAATACTATATCTTAACCAAGAATTAATCTCTTAACACGTAGTAAACAAAAAAGTATGATTGATACAATAGGAATAAGCTTTACAGAGGCCTTTGGTAAAGGTATATTAAAGGTGTTTAAACTTTATTATTTTTTTAAAATTTTATCCTAACTACAATGTGTGGATGATACTATCATCCTAAGAGAGGCCTCACTATCAAAAGCTAAAGAAGTTAAGAATATTATTTCAGATTATGTTAAAGCATTAGGGCGAAGAATCAATATGGATAAAATTTCCCTCTTTTTTTCAATACTCTCCATCACCAACATAAGATATTATGTATCCTAGGGTTCCAAGTGAGAAATATACCATCCTCCTATATGTGTATGCCTTTATTTAAAGTAATCATGTAGTGTAACAACCAAAACTCTTTGCTTGATAGATTTTAGCATAAAATCTTAGGATGGAAGAGTTGTATACTTATCTAAGATAGTAATATTAAATTACTTAATATCTCTCTATAAAGTATCATCATTTTAAATTTTGAAATAAAGTAGTGCAAAAAAATATTAAAGATCTGAAAAATAATTCATATGGTCAGGGACATAAGAGAATCAAAGGAACCCCCTATTTTATTGGGATAATGTTTTTCTCCATAAATAGTAAGGTGGCCTTGGATTAAAGATAATTAAAGTGATGAACAAGGATATTTTATCCAAAATGGGGTGAATATTCATGAATTAATAAATCTTAAGTAATAACATAGTGAAGGAAAAATATTTGGATTCCTAGGAAGTGGACAAATTCCTTACGATTGACTTTCCTTTGTAGGGATCCTATTTCTAGAATAATATATTGGAAAGTATAAATTTTATACATATGGAATATAATCTAGGGTTATAAAATACATTTTTGGGATGTATTGTGGCATTCCACCTCCCCATTAAGTTGTTATGAACCTTGGGAGATATTAAGTTGTATAATTAAAAGAGACATGGGTGAGAAATTAAAGATAAAATTAAAGAGAGTGGTTTTGTGAAATAATGAAAAACCATTTTTTTGGACATAAATAATCTTATGGAAATTTTAAGGCTTAAAACTCTCAATGATTATTTCAGTTATTTCATATTTTCCATCTCGCTAGGAATTATGAGATTATTTGGTTTGCATCATCGGATGGGTGTTATAGTGTAAATTAGGCTATTTTCTCAATCTTTCTTCTCTTTTAGATGGTTTCCTTTGGAATCTCATTTTAGATAAAAACCTTATTCCTAACATTAACCTATTTTTTTGGTTGTCATCCCAAAAAAAGTCCTTACTATTGATAACTTGTCTCAGAGGTGTTTTATCCTTCTCAAAAAATGTTATCTTTATCAATCTAAGGCCGCGTCTATCTCTCATATCTTGCTTACTTGTCCCTCCATATTCAAATCATTTTTCATTATCCTTTCTAAGTTTGAGGCTTTGTGGGTTAGATACAATCTTTTTAGAATTCATTACTCATTGGTCTCCTCCCTTCCCTTTTCATATTTTGAATAATATTTGGAATGTTTCCTTGCTCCATATCTTTTTGGTCTTTGACATTAAATAAAATTTCAATTTTTAAAAAATTAAAAATGTTGTGCCAATGGATTAGGATTAAAGGTTGTAGTTATTATCAAGGAAAATGATATATCTATAAATAATATTAAGAAGGAAAAATTACTTGAAGAGGAACTTTATTTGTTTGTTTTTATTTTTGGTTTGCTTGGTCCTTGGGGGATTTTAATTTTTTTAATATAAATATTACCTTTTCATTATTATTACTATCTTGGTTATAGAATATTGAATGGCTTGTGTGATTCTCTACCTTTGATGGGTTGTAGTGGGATTTTATTTCTCACATTCTTGGTCATTTTTTATTCTTCCTTATAATTTTTGCTTGTTCTTTATGTTGGCTCTCTCTCCCTCAGCTTTGGGTCCCTAATTTTGTATTTCTTATACTATCCCCTATGGTTGGTAGTAATTTTTCAAATGTTCTTTTGTTCTAAGATTATGGATGTTGATCATGCGAAGAAAGATCCTTATTTTTGTGAGGGAGTTAAAATAAATGGCATAGGTGAAAGTAGAAGAAATAAAAAAATAGGGGGCTAAAATTATAAAAGAGAAAGGGGGTTTAGTTTCCTACATGGAAAATATAAAAGGGCATGATCTAAAATTATAGTAGAATTTACTAAGTGGTAAAAAGCCACAACTATCACCTTGAAGGGGATGATTTTTGAGGTCTCTAAGGAAATTATAAAATCTGATGCAGGTATTGTTGTTAAAGGTTTAAATATTTTTCAAAGAAAGGAGAAGTAAATAAGAGTAATTAAATATTTTATTTAAATAAAAGGAAAATATTCAAGAATTATCTAAGTTACAACTAGAGAAACCATGTCAGACCCTTAGGTTAAGTTTATTTTTCACATAATAAAGTAAATTTCATTAGAAGGGTGGTATAAAAGGATTTAATCCTACTAATTTTCCCTCCTAAAAAAATTTAAAAATATAAATCTTTTTATTATACCATTTTTATTGCTTTTATTTTAAAACTATGTCATAGAAGTTTAATTAGGTAAAAATAATCTTCCTATCCACCAGGTCTTGATATACCTACTATTTCAAGAAGCACAACCCATAATATCATTGGTTGAAGTGAGTCATATGAATCCTAACTCATAGGTGGTGGGGATCAGAAAATATGTCCTCCTTAATCCTCTCTCCAAATAAAGGGACGGTCCAAGCCTAAACAAACTCCCAGATCTATCAAAATCAAGATTTCTTGCATTTAAACTCAATATTAGAGTAAATGGAAGGAGAAGGTCAATAGAGTAATAGATGAGAATTTTTTATGGGAGGAACATGTTTATGGTGAATAAGACATAAACAAAAACTCAAAATATGGTAAGAAACTAAAATTAACTAAACATAAAAATATCAAGAAATAAGGTAACTTCTCTCATAGTCAGGTAATTTTTTTAATATCTGTTAAAATGACTTAAATTCCCTAATTTTAATAGGTCCCTTGAAAAAAGGTAAAATAAGAATTCTTTTCAAAATGATATCCATATAGATAATGATCACCCTAATTTAGAAATTAATATGAATTTAAACAATCCCAATGATCTTTAGGGAAGGGTGAAATATTTGGAAAATGAATCCAATATTTAAATAAGCATTCTAAATTGGTTTTTAAACTACAATATTTAGATGAAAAGTGTTATTGATTCTTTTCATCATCAAATAAAGTAGAATCATTTTAATCCTAAAGTGAAAAGTCACTTTAATAAAAAATAATGGTATATATTTCAATAGGTGTGTCAACTAAGAGAGGAATCATCTCATCTTAAGATCAGAGAATCTAGAAACTGAACTACATTAAATTAAAGTAAATATTTAAAAAGTGATAGATATTAGTAGGACTAATATTAAAAATAAAGTAACTAAAATTTACATGATTTAATATGGAATGAAGAAAAATAAAGAGATCTCATCCTAACAAGAAGACTAGAGGAAAAATTAAACACTAACTATTGAATATTTGGAGGAGGAGCTTATGGTTCACCACCTTCACTATCTGAAGGGGGAGTGGAAAGTAGTTGTAACTCTTAATGACCTATCTTTACTAGAGGCTTAATCTTCCTAACAATTATGTTGGTGTTGATAGTTCACTCCAATATTTTTGTTGGATTTTCTCTTTTTATTGATTTCAACTTTTCTTCTCATCAGTTATTAGTTTTAGTGTATTTTGGATTTTTTAGGAATATGAGCTAATTGTAATATATGTTTATTTGTAATAGGGTTTTATCCCTTTCAAAAACCCAACCTTTATACTTAATAAAAAAATGTATGATTGATAATAACATGTTTCACCTATGTAGTCTTTACTTGAATTCTCCAACCAAGAAACTTTTAAGCCGTGGCTTAGGATCTTTGGTTTCTTTATCAAAGATTTCACTCAAAGACTTCATAACCAAAATATAAATTGGTTTATAGAGTTTAATATATATGTTTTAGAGGATTTATAGGATGAATGTTCCCTTAGTTTAAATAAAACTTTCCCACCAAAGATAGACATTACAAAATTTTAACAAGTTCCCTATGGAGTCTTAGAAAAATTAAAGATGTTCTCATTTTTAAGGTAGACAAGGGTAACATGACAATGTTATTGGATACAAGGGTAAATACTCACTAAATCTATTAAAATCTTATGTTTTAGTGAAAGTAAAAAATAATGGTTAATTTCACATGAGCTTACTATCCTAAGAATTTATGAGGCACCAAAAATTCAAAAAGATGGTGATTAAATTATACCTATTTTAAATATAATAAAATCTCCCACTTATCCTCTTATAATGTTTTTGATTGGGAAATTGAAACACTTGTTAGGTAAAAAATCTTCTTTTATTAAAAAATTAGAACACTTTGTATGTAAATTCAAAGATCGTACGGTTAATGATAATGATATTTTGGTAATTTCTGATATGATATCATTATATACGAATATACCACTTTATGAAACCACAAATGTCATCTGAAACATTATAGACTCCCAAATAACAATTTTAGTGGAATTATCCTTATGAACAAATTTATTCACCTTTAAAGGGGAGATTTATGTGCAGTCAAAAGGGTGGAAATGGGTTCATCTTTACTACCCATTTTTTAGACTTATTTATTGAAAATTTCATGTCAAAATATTTATAATCCTATCCATTGAGACCTAATTGTTGGGATAGACTTTTAGATGATACAAATTTTAAATGGTCCCATGGTGTTGATGAACTTGAAATTATTTTTAAATTAAAATGGAAAGATATACTTGATTTAATTCACTATGTAAAATAGATAAAATAATAACCTAAATTTCCCTAATGTCCTTGTCCCACATAAACCAAATGGAACTTTTTTTATGGATCATTTGGCATGGCTTGTCAACTCTAGGAGGATCATGGGTTCGCCCATCCTCTCTTGAAAAGGAAACATGAAATGTTTCTCCCAAGGTTACACCCCTTAAATTGGAAAAAAATATTTCAAAAAAGTAAAATTTAGAGAAAAAATACAATGTTTTGTTGATGCCTCTAAATGTACTACAGGGGTTCTTAGTGTTTGAAGAATACTTCTCATTTTAGAATTTTATGAATTCAGAGTATGAGTAGCAGGTTGTGGATGTCACCTATGGTGAAATAGTGGTAAATATATGTATTGGTGTTCCACAAATTTATAATGAGTGATGGTTGGGAGCTATCATGGTTCATTCTTTGTGAATTGTAGAGAATATATGTTAATGTTTAGTGAATTATTGTCCATACTTAAGCTATAACTAATCTAAGTGGATATTTATAATGAAGCTTAAACTAAAGTGATCTGGTTCAAAATAGGAGCAAAGAGAAAGGTAAGGCAAAAAATAAATGAGTGATTACCTATCTTAGCCTCAAATATCATGACAAAGTATCAATCACAACTAAGTATACATTTAAACCTATATATAATGCAAAATATCCTATGCTCAAATTTTAATATATATTAGGAAAACTTCAAAGGATAGTGTAAATAATCATAATAATAACTAGGTTCACTTTAAATATTTACTACTCTAATCAAATATCATTTTCACATATAAATACAAAGTAAAATGAAATGAAGCAAAACCTAAGATCCTCCAACTAATCTAGCATTTTCATAAATTAGAAACCTTGTGATTAGAAAATGCAACCCATAATTCAAAGAACCTATTCAAATTCAAGACATAAACTAGAAATTAAGAAAATCTATATTAGCAACCGACATATTAAATATGGATAATCTTTATATAACTCCTTGATTATATTAATTGTTTCAAGTATACAAAATTTTATCTAAAAATATCTCTTTACAAGATGGTGATACATGCCTTTTATAAAAAGATAAGGTAGTGCATCAATCAGTTACAATATACAGGTGTACAAAAGCTAAGGATAGTTGTCCTTAAAAGTTATAAAATACACTTGTTCTTCACAATTAGACTGACCTTAGGGAAATATGTTAATAGACTAGCATATGCCTTACAAAAGAATATTCCTATTCTATATGTTACAATGATTTTTACAAAAGGAATATTAGCTATTGGGTGGTCCCATTACTAAATGGTCCCCTTGTTGATTTTGCAGAAGCTCCATTACCTTCAGATGTTGGTCTTTAATGAGCTCTATGTCCACAGTTGGCTTCATTAGGTAGAATTATTTTTGATTAGCCAAGTCATCCAAGCCTCTGTCATCCCTAGCCATAAATTATTTTATGCTCCTTACCTCTACAATTTTCTCTTCAATTATGAAAATCATATCCAAATTATTATATTATCCCTACCAAACTAGCCTTGGATTTTTCTCCTAATTGATTGCATTACCAAATTGACCATGTGTTTGAATTCAACATCATCAATGATTATAAGGGTAGTGGTCTTAGTAGGATTTACCAACATGGTTCCCAGGATAGGCTCAATTTTGATGATCAATCCTTTATTTTATGTTAAAAGCCTATTCAAATTTCTTATCCAAGTACCCAACCCTTAAACCTTATCCACTATTATTCCTAGTATGTTGTTCAAATGTGTTAAGCTGATAGTTTTAAACTTAGGAATCTTGTTCTTAATCATAATGTCAATGAGATGCCTTACCTGGCTCTCTAAATATTTCCAATTTGTTATAACTTCTTGACTACTTCACCTTGTTGGCTTAGGGCATCCTACCTTAGCTTTATTAAACTCAAATAATTGAACATATCAAAGAGTGAGGCCTCAAACATGTCCATCATGATATCAAGGACTAACAAAATGGCTAAGGTTTCTATGTTCTCCTTTTATCTTTCCAAGTTTTAGATTATATATATCATCCCTTGGACCTTAGCCTTTTCTTGAGCTAATTTAGCCTCAATTAAACTCTAAACATATTTCTTATAGATAGTATCTTCATCAAGTTATTTCCCTCCAATAGGGGTCAGGCCAACAAAAGGTTCCACCTTCTAGAAGGTGAACTCTTCAGTTCCCACCATGGCCTTCTTGGTGGTGAATCTTTCCAATCCACTTATCTTTGGATTAAATTAGATGGTAGTGACTAGTTTTGTGAACTTAGGAGGTTTTGAGACCTCAATTACTTAGCTACTTGATGCTCTAAGAGCATCCATTTTCTTGCCTTTAGGTCCTAGAGTGACCACAGTTCTTGTTTCTTCATAATCTTTACCATATCCCTAATCCATGGCTTAATATCATCATGTACTTAAATATTTGAAAATTTTGTGAGTTCCCATGAATGAGAGAGAGAAGGAATATTTTGTAATTTCCCATAAATAAACTAGTCAGGGATGCCTGGTCCATGAATGGGGAATTCATCACTAAATAGGTTAATCTCACTAGTAGAATGTGTGACAGTTAACCTTAGTCTTTTGGTTCCAAGAGGGACCAATGTCATTTTTTATTTCTTCTTTTCCTTAAGATCCATTGAGACCATATCAAGAGAAAACTCGTTACCTTTATCTTCTTTAGAATCCCCTACTTAGATTTAAGTCTCTTCATCATATTCCCCTTCTTCATCTATGTCATATGCCTTTACAAGTTCCTTGAGGGCACCCTCAAGTGTCTCATCCATCTCTAAGGTAATCATATATATGCATTCAACTAGGGAAGGTGAAATTTGGGGTAGTGTTGAAGATGAGGGCACTTTCATGGGTATCTCTTCCAGTTTCTCCTTACCATGGCCCTGTTCATCCTACCCTTTCACAATCTGGCCCTGATGTTGTTCTTGGGATACCCTAAATGGTATAGGTAGCAAGTGATATTGGAGAGGATGCATATTCCATGCCTCTCTTGATGGATTGTCATCCTTTATCAACCTATGTTTAAGTTTGATGTTATGCCCTTTGATCCTAGCCAACACCTCTTCATAGTTCTTGGCCTTAATGTAAATGGTGTCATGAACACCAAGCTAATGCATGCACTCAGGCTTGGGAAATTTATTCTCCTTAAAATTATTTCTTAATATGTTTTTTGGGTCCCACATTTCGATTTCATCAAGTTGAAACCCAAATGAGTCCCTGTGCTTGGACATAGTATCAATCTATTTCTAATCTTGAAGTATAGTCCTTCCAATAATTAGAAGGAAGGGGTGGAGAAGACCCTTCCTCTTTTCCTTAAAAATTCCATCAATTCCATGGATTATTTGGGAGGTAATTTCTTTCTCAACCATCTTGATAGGAATATATACTAGTGATCTATAGGACTGGGACATGATCCCTTCAATCCTAATGATTGTATAATTAGGGTAGAACCAGATGTCACCCATCATTTCAACATATTTATTGATTAGTGGATGTAATCTAGGTGTGGAAACACCTATAATAGCCTCTAATATGGTTGGGTAGACACAATCATAAATAAATTGCATGTGGTTCTTATACTTAAAGATGTACAATTTGGAGTAATGGTGGGAAATGGTAGCTTTGCCTATAGGAGACCAATTTCTAATCCTTGGGAAGTTGATAAAGGTAAGAAAGGAATCTAATAGGTATGATGTTGTATAGAATGATTTAACTATCTTCCTTTGATAGAAGTGAAATACTTGGTAAGGAAGATACTGATCAAATTTCCAATTAGAGGGGTGAACTTTTCCTCCACCATGAAATGCACATAAGGTTCCTAGATTTTGTTTACATAGGTGGTTGAGGGGGATCCCATTGCTTGATTTAATAGGGTTATGATCACCCTGATGCCCTCCCTAAATTAGATTATTAGGATCTTATCCTCAAAATCCATAAAGATATGGGGTCCTTGGTGTAACCAGGGTCTAAGGATGGTGTCTAGGTCATGTTTGCTAGTCCATTCTTTGATTTTGGACAAGTCTATGTGGGGGATTGGGAGTTTATAATATTTTTCAAAAGATATAGGGAAAATGTAAGCTATCTTCTTACAATTACCCTCTTGAATGACCCACTCATTATCTATCCTAAAATCCACAAAGTAAGGAACAAGGACATTTATGTAATGTAGTACCTCAAGCTTTGCAATAGTGTGGTGAAGGTTGATCATCTAAACAAGAACCAAGTCATAATGCTTATAGCTCACCATGTCAATTCTTTTATCCTTATTTGTGATGGGCTTTAGCTATTCCACCATGAAGAGTTTAGACAAATTCTTAATGCCTAGGGAATTTATGGCCACAATGTCTGATTTAATGTCTTTTAAGATTCATCCCTCATTATGTGTTGATAGGTAAATTTTGGTCTTCTCTTTCAACTACTTCTTGTGAGCTATCATGGTTCCTATTTCTACAAATTATTCACTCTAGATTGCAAATTGGTCTCTATGGTATCTCTTTTGTATTTACAAACACACTTGAGCTCTCTTTAGATCAAATTGTAACCAAATGAGTTTGCTCAGGTCATTTTTATATAGGGTTTAGGGTTTTAAAGATTTAATGATAGGATACATCCAAACTCTTGCTCATACATTCTTTGGATTTGATTTGGATATTTGCCTTTAAACACTTTCAATTTTGAATATGTGAGATATCCTATTTTATCCTTTCATGCATGCATGACACTTATGTGGAATTAATCTATACCTTTCACAACATTTTTCATAAATTCCTTTGAGCACTAATAATTAGCATTTAAAAAAATTCTCTTTATTTTGCTTCATTAGATCAAAATCTTGGATTAGAATGAGCCATTGATTGTGATCTAAGCTCTTGAAATTTAATTGTCTCTCTTCTATACCAAGCCTATGGTTGTGCCACTTGTTATCTTTTCATGCCTTCTTGTGCTCTATATTCTACATCAGTAGTTTTTTGAATGAGAATTAGGCATGTGGTGAGCTCGTGGGGGTTTGAAAAGTCATCTATGCTTTCATGTAATTGGATCGTGAAGCATGATGAACATGAACCATTTGATCATTTGTCACTTTTACCTCAAATGCACTTCCACCACATATTAAGCCTATGGGATCTTAGAAATATATTAAAAAGTATACTGGGTCCTCACACCATTGGATCATCTTCCCATAATGAATAATGAACCATTTATCTACAAAGATGCCCAAACTTTAAGTTAACACATCATTAAGGTGGGACTTAGGCTTAAATTCTTTAGGCTAAGGTTTATTTCATGTTTATTAAACATTAAGTAAACCTTAGGATAAGGGGAGTATGCCTAATTTTTATGAATTATATAAAAGGGAATATGGCTAAATATCTTAGGCTAAATTTTATGTTGTGTTTAATAAACACAATGTATACATTGGTATAAAATATTTGTGCCAAGCCTTATAAAATATGCCTAAAGGGATTAAATGACATAATGGTCTAATGTAAAAAAAAGAGCTTTATTTCATTAATAGATAAATTAAAACTTTTGGTTATAAGCATTTGGTCTAAGTTCTACATTATAAAGACTTTCTAAAATAAGACTTAGAATAAGTCTATAGTTTAAAGTTCATTATGCAAAAATGCAATGGGGACCTTAAAGTATAGACTTAGACTAGGTTCATTTTTGCATATATTCAGACCATAAGACCATTTCCATATTTTTAGATTGAAGACTTCTAGTGTTTTAGTATCTTTTGAGGGATTCCATTAGTTCATATGGTAATTTATGAGCTTCCTAGCAACATTTTTTAGTGCATTTTGATCATGAGTAGATTGATTCATTAGCTTAAATTTGATGGTCTCATGGACATCAAATATGTCCTCATGGATGTCAAATGATGTTTTCATGAATGTCAATTTTAATCTAGTGAAACTTTTAATTTAATGGGCTTAAAGTTGATGGTCGTGCGAGCTTCAAATACATCCTCATGGATGTCAAATGATGGTTGCACAAGCGTCAATTTTAAGCTCATAAAATTCTTATGACCTAATACGAGAGCACCACTTGGAACTTCCATAGGGATTCCAAGGATTTTAGACATTTTTAAATCCATTGGATTAATATCTGAAAGTAAACAAGAGTCATTGGATGATGATCTAGGAACTGTCTCATGATTGGTTGTCTTTTTCAGGTGGGCCCCTTTACTTTTAACCCTTGGATGTAAGAGTGCCATATATCGATCTTGCAGGCCTTTTATAATCCTTTGAATCTTTAACTATGCCTCAATCCATTGAATTGAGATCCAATGATGAGGTGTGGATTGTTAGATCTTTTAAGATGCATGTTGTTTAAGCCAAAGCTTAGGGTTTTCTCACTCCATTAGATCAAATGCCATAATAAAGCGAGGATCATTCGATCTATGAAAGTTAAGTTAGGACCCTTGGTGACATAAAAGACTTAGGCTAAGGTGTTAAGGATAATGTCTCATTTTTATTAATAAATACAATGGGGCCTTAGGATTAAAATTTTAAGCTAAGGTATATTTCAAAGGGGCCAAGCTAGGGAATTTTAAAAGGACCCTACAAAATGAATATTAGTTAGGCATGCAAGGAATTCAAAAGAGGGAAACCATAAAGGGGATCAAGAATTTTATACTAAGCTTTAGTCATGTTAAAAAACATGAGTAAGCTTAAAACATGGATTTTATACTTAGCTCCAAAATAGATTTTTAAAAGGTTCCTACCAATTTAGTTCCCGCCAATTTTTAAATTTGAACTGAGGGTTTTGCTAGGGTTTGAGAACATGAAATTATTTTAAAAATACACCATAGAACCTACAACTAAAATCCATCAAGACCATTTATTATCACTGTTAGTCAAAATTAAAGCAAAACATAATAAGTGATCTTACTTTTGGTAAAGTGGATGATCTTTAACTTCTACAAATGATCCTATCTTGACATATTTTCATGTTTAATTTTCAAGGTTTCTCAGGGATCCCAATTTTCAAAAATGGGGATATGTTGGCCTCAACATATTTGACACGTGTTTTATAAGTGATAAATGTGATGTGTATGTCCTTCCTCCTAAATTAATTATCTCATTTATTTATGTATACATAATTTAATTTCAAACTTTGAAAAAATTGGTATGCATGTTGACCTTACTATGGCTATAAATGAGAAAAGTAGAAAGGGGTAGATAGGCCCATATATCTTAGGAAATATAAGATAAATGGAATTATGACCATATGGATGTGTCTACAAGGTATTAGGATCATACAGATGGATCTAAAAATGGGAATAGGTAAAATAAATTCAAAGCGGGGGAAAGCATGAGGAAGTACAAAAAGGGCTCCACTCCATTAATAGTCATCATAATAGGTCAATAGAATGTAATTTGGATCAATCAAACATACATATAAAAATTAAAATATAACATATAAAAAAACATTAAGTAAAATCCAATGAATATTTTTAGGTGCATTAGGTAACACATCTAGTGTTTCCTTATATGAGGAGGTTTATATGTTGGATAAAAATTCATGGGGTTTCATATACCTCGTAGACCTTAATAATACATCACATTTTTATTTATATTAAATAGAATAATATATAATTACATACATAAAATAAAATAGAATTTAGAAAAAAAATATTAACATTAAGTTAAATTTGATTAATTTTAATTAATGTTATAGAAGTACATAAAAATTATCTATATATTTTTGATATTATTTTGATTCATATTTAAATCTCTCTCTCTCTCTCTCTCTCTCTCTCTATATATATATATATATATATATATATATATATAAATGTATATGTATATGTATATGTATATGTATATGTATATGTATATGTATATGTATATGTATGTATGTATATAAATCTCTCTCTCTCTCTCTCTATATATATATATATATATATATATATATGCATGCATGCATGCATACATACATACATATACATACATACAATACATACATATATACATACATACATACATACATATACATATATATATATATATATATATATATATATATATATATATAGACACACACACACACACACACACACACACACACACACACACACACACACACACACACATATATTAAATTGATGTACAAATTATAACATTACCAAGTGGGTATACAAACAACCTTTAAACATCCTAAAACTCTATATACATTGCTTTATTCCACCAAAGATCATTTATAACCAAAAACATAAAATGGTGTCTACATTATTCCTTGTTCTTGTAGTAAACCTTATGTTGGAGAGACCTCCCATAAAAATACATTGATCTTGTCCAAACATTTCTGTAGTAGCATAACATTCTTATTTTACCAAACACCATGTTTTTTTGGATGAAGCAAAACTAATTATTAAAGAAGATTATTATTGAAGAAGGAAATTTTGGGAGATGTTTAAATGGAAAAAAAATGATTAATCTAAATAGATACAATGACCTCAACATTGGTAGCTCGTGAAGATAAATTTTAAATCACTCGAGTAAGCAAGATAATATGCATGAAGATGATTGATTTCTATTAAGTTATTACTTATTTTTAATTAAACAATTGGTTAGTTAACTCTAATTAATTAATAAATATAAATTTTAGTAGATGTGATCTGACCATTTTTGTACCTATTATATTATTCATTATTTATAAAAATCTTTGATTCTGCAATTCTCAGAATAACTACCTTTTCACCTTCTCCTTGGAGATGGGTATCCATATAACACCCTAAACATTGGATTTAGTTTTAAGTGACATGAAGGAAATATAAATACTTAAATAAAAGACACAACACCTTGAAAACCTATATAACATTATCTTAACCCTATATCAATGGATACCTACAAAGATTTGAGTATCTTTTAGAAGTTGATAATCAAATTATTTAAATAAAATGAATAATTAGATATCCTTTAATGATGAAAGATTATGAATTTGGTCCTAATTTTGCATCTATGGCCCATACCATTATTAATATAAACATTTTTGTTATTCCAAAATAGCTTGGGATTAATAATAAATGAGATTTATAAAGCTAGAAAAAACTCAGCAAATAGTTATATGAAATTATATGAGCTTCATTTATTTTTAACTCAAAACTTTTATGGTCCAAAATTAATGCTAGAATTTCTATCAAAGGTAATTTGGTGTTTCTCAATGCTACAAATAAATAGAAGAGAAAATTTGGAAAATTTATGGAAAAACAATCCATACACAATGCATAGAACTACCAAGCCCATAGATCCCATATAATGCACCCCCTCATGCACAAAAATATTATTGAAAATGTGTCTCATGATATAATGAATGTTATCAAAGAAAAAACTAGGGCCTTAATTATTAACAACACAATTCTAGTTGTAGATGGAATTTGTTCAAATGCGGAATTGAATGATATAAGCAAAAATGCTAGGTCTTCTATTTTTAACAACACAAATTTAATATTAGATGGTGTTTCATATAATTTGTCACCCTCAAATCATGAAAATATAGGATTTAGGTAGGATAAATTTAGATAGAATGTTATAACTATTTCACATCCAAGTTTGCCTAATTTGTTTATCTCCCATTTTTTATTACCATTGTTATCCCTAATTCTTCCTTATTGAATTTTTCCATGAAACTTAGTGCATAAATTATTAATAATGGGAAATATTATATATTTATTGATCACCATCATGATGAGATGGAACTCTAAATTATTAATATAAATTAAAATTTGAGCCTCATCCATTTAAGTCTCTAGCATAGTTAAGACCTAGGCATTTCTATGATAATAAAAATACTAGAACTTAACCAAGAATTAATCTCTTAACACGTGGTGAAAAGAAAATTAAGATTGATACATTAGGAATAAGTTTTATGGAGGCCTTTGGTAAAATTAGATTAAAGGGTTTTAAACTAGATTATAATATTATAATTGTAACATACCTACAATTTGTGGATGATACCATCATCCTAGGAGAGGCCTCACTATTGGAAGCTAAAGAAGTTAAGAATATTATTTTATATTATGCTAAAGCACTAGGGCAAAGAATAAATATGGATAAAATTTCCCTCTTAGTTTTCAGTACTCTCCCTCACCAACATAAGATATTGGGTATCCTAAGGTACAAAGTGAGGAATCTACCATCTTCCTATATGTATATGCCTCTATTTAAAAGAAACATAAAATCTAGTAACCAAAACTCTTTATTTTCTATATTTCAACATAAAATCTTAGGATGGAAGGGTATTTTACTTACTCAAGAAGGTAAAATTCAATTACTTAAGAGCTCCCTTCAAATTCTTTTGATCTATCTAATTTATGGTTTCAAAATTCTAAATAAATTAGTATATAAGATCCAAAAAACATTCTTATGCTCAGGGATAAAATAAATTCAAAAGAACCCCCTAGTTTCTTGGGATACATTTTGTCTCCCTAAATAGTAGGGTGCCCTTAGATTAAGGAGAGTTTGAGTGATGAACAAGGCTCTTCTAGCCAAAATGGGCTAAAGACTCATGAATGAAGAAATTTTATGGACTAATTTAGTGAAGGAAAAATATTTAGATTCCTAGGAAGTGTATAGTTTCCTTACGATTGAATCTCCTTTATAGGGATCCACTTTCTATAATAATATATTGGAAAATATAAAATTGATATAGATGAAATATATTCATGCATGATAAAACATATTTTTGGGTTGACTTGTGGATTTCTATCTCCCCATTAAGTTATTCTAAACCTTGGGAGAGATAAAGTGTTATAATTAAAAGAGAGATAGGTGAAAAATTTAAAGATTACATTGAAGAGATTGAGTTTAGGAAATCATGGAAAACCTTTTTTTTGGACATCACTAACCCATAAGAACTCTTAAGGCTTAAATATCTCAATGATTACCTCAAGTTATTTCATATTTTCCATTTCCATAGAAATGATGACCTTATTTGGTCTGCATCATTGGATGGGTGTTATAGTGTTCAATTAGGCTATTTGCTCAAGCTCTATTCTCTTTCAGATGGTTTTCTTTGGAATATCATTTTGGATAAAGTACTTATTCCCAAATTTAACCTATTTTTTTGGTTGGCATCCCAAAAGAAAAACCTTACTATTGATAACTTGTCTAAGAGGTGTTTTATCCTTCCCAACAAATGCTAGCTTTGTAAATTTAAGGCTAAGTTTGCCTCTCATCTCTTGTTTATTTGTTCCTACACAATAAAATTATTTTCCATTATCCTTTCTAAGATTGAGGATTCATGGGTTAAATTGAACTCTTTGTTATAATTCATTACTCATTGGTCTCTGCCCTTCTCTTATCATATTTTGAAGAATATTTAGAAATTTCCTTACTCCATATATTTTGGCCCTTTGGCATGAAAGAAAATATTAATTTTTTAGAATAAAAAATGTTGTGCCAATAGAATAGGATTAAAGGTTTTAGCTATTATTAAGAAATTAATTTATCTATAAATAATATTAAGAAGGAAAAATTACTTGAAGAGTAACTTGCTTTGGGTTTGCTTGGTCCTTGGAGGATTTTAATTTTTTTAGCATGCTTATTACATTTTCATTATTATTACTACCTTAGTTCTAGTCTATTACATGGCTTATGTGATTCTCTCTTATCTTTGGATCTCTATTTTTATATTGTTTCTACTTTCCCCTATAGTTAGCAGTGTTTGTTCAATTGTTCCTCTACTCTAAGACTATGGGTGGTGATCATGTAAGGATAGAGCTTAATTTTTGAGAGTTAAAATAAGTCTCATAGTGTGGCACATATTTATGAAATTAGGTTTAGTTTCCTTCAATTAAAATATAAAATGGCATGATCTAAAATTATTAAAAAAAACTCTAAGGGGTGAAAAGTTGTAGCTATCACCATGAGGGGGATGATTTTTAAGGTATCCAAATAAAGTATAGCCCATGTCCTAGGTATGACTATTAAAATTTTAAATATTTTTCAAATAAAATAGAAGTAAATAAGAGGAATTAAATATTTTATTTAAATGAAATGAAAAGATTCATGAGTTTTATGACAATATATTAGAGAAACCATGTTAGACCTTTGGGCTAAGTTCAGTTTCCACATAATTAATTACATTACATTGGAATGGTTGTATAAAAGACTTTAATCATACTAATTTTTCATCTTAGAAAAAATTAATCATATAATTATTGTTAGTCTTTTATTTTTCTTGCTTATGTCTCTTGAAACTCTATCATAGAAGTCCAATTAGGTAAGACTAATCTTCCTATCCACCAGGCCTTGATATACCTACTATTTTGAGAAGCACAACCTAAAATATCATTGGTTGAAGTGAGTCTTATGAATCCTACCTCAGAGGTGGTGGGTATTTAAAAATAGGTTCTCCTTAATCCTCCCTCGAAATCAATGGAGGTTCCAAGCCTAAACAAACTCCCATATCTATCAAAATAAATATTCCCTCCATTTAAACTCAATATCAGAGTAAAGGGAAGGATGAGAAAAATACATTAATAAAAGATAATTTTTTATGGGAGGATCATAATTATGGTGAAAAAGACATAATTGAGAACTCATAATATGGTAAGAAACTAAAATAGGGTGAACATAACACTACAGATAAAGGAGGTAATTTTATTGATATTTCAAAAAATGAGTTGAATTCCATGACAGTAATAGGTTCCTCAAAAAAATAGAAAATAATCAAGATTTTTAAAAAAAAATTATATCCATATATATAATTATCAACCTAATGTAGAAAATAATATGAACATAAGCAATGCCAATGATCTTGAGGGAAGGGTGGAATCTTTAGAAAATGAATCCAATATTTAACTAAGCATTCCAAATTGATTTTTAAATTACAATATTTAGATGAAAATTTTTATTAATTATGTTAATCATCAAATAAAGCACAATCATTTTACTCCTCAAGTGGACAAACACTTCAATAAAAAATAATGGGACATATTTCAAGAGGTGTGTCAATTGAAAGAGGAATCATCTCATCTTAAGAGTAGATAATCTAGAAAATGAACCACATTTAATTAAGGTAAATCTTAAAAAATTGATATATATTATCAAGACTAATATTATAAATAGTGTATCTATAATTTACATGCTTCAAGATGGAATGAAGAAAAAGAAAGAGATCTCATCCTAGAAAGAGGACCATAAGTTAGAGGAAAAATCAAACACTAGTTGTTGAGTACTTGGAGGAGGATCTTGTGGTTCACCACCTTCACTATCTGAAGGAGGAGTGGTAATTATTTGTAGATCTCAATGACCTATCTTTACCAAAGTCTTAATCTTCCTATCAATTCTACTAGTCTTAATGGTTCAATGCAAGTTTGTTGTTTGCTATTCATTTTTTGTTGATTTAATATTTTCTTCTCATTAGTTGTTAGTTTTAATTTATTTTGGATTTTTTGGGAATATGAGCTAATTGTAATATATTTTGATTTTTAATATGGCTTTTCCCTTTAAAAAACCTAACATTTACCCTCAATTAAAAAAACTATGATTGATAATAACATGTTTGACCTATGTAGTCTTTACTTGAATTCTCCAACCAAGAAACTTTTAAGTTGTGACTTAGGATATTTTGTTTCTTTGTCAAATATTACACTCAAAGTATTCATAACAAACATATAAATTTGTGTGTAGAGTTTAATATATTTACTAACTAAATGTTCCTTTGTTTAAATAAAGTTTGCCCACTAAAGATAAGCATTACAAAATTTGAACAAGATTCCCTATGGAGTCTTAAGATAAAATAAATATGTACTCATTCTTATGGTATAAAAGGGTAATATGAAAATGTTTTTAGATAGGAAATATTATGATACAAACATTATTAATCATTTGAATTCAAGTGGTATCTACAATCCTTTAAATAAGATGGATACCACAATCACCAAAGCTATTAGAATCTTATGTTTTAGTGAAAGTGAAAAACTATGGTTAATTCCAAATTCACCTACTATCCCAAGCATTTATGAGGCACCAAAAATTAAAAAATATGGTGATACGCTTAGACATATTATCAATACAAAAAACTCTCCCACTTATCCTCTTGTAATGTTTTTTCTGGGAAATTGAGAACACTTGCTAGGTAACAAATATTCTTTTATTAAAAAACTAGAACACTTTCTATGTAAATTAAAGGATCCTAGGATTAATGATAATGATATTTTCATAAGTTTTGATGTTATATCACTATATATGAATATACCACTTTATGAAACCATAAATGTCATCCACAACATTGTAGACTCCCAAATAGAAATTTTAGTGGAATTATGCTTATGAATAAAATTATTCACCTTTAAAGGGGAGACTTATGTGCATTTAGAAAGGGTGTAAATGGGTTCACCATTATTTTCCATTTTTCAAACTCATTTATGGAAAATTTCAAGTCAAAATATTTATAATCCTATCCATTGAAACCTAATTGGTGGGATAGAATTGTATATGAGACCAATGCTAAATGGTCACATGGTGTTGATGAACTTGACAAATTATTTTTACATTAAAATGGAAGGATGAACCTGATGCAGTTCACTATGGATCATATAAAAAATAATAACTTACATTTCCATGATGTCCTTATTTCAAATAAACCAAATGGAACCATTTTTATGGGTTATTTGGCATGCCTGTCAACTCTAGGTAGATCATGATTGCACCTAACCTCTCCTGAAAAGGCAACACAAAATTATTTTCCCAAGGTCAAACCCCTTATATTGGAAAAAATATTTCAAAAATGTAAGATTTAGAACAAAAATACAATGTTACACACATGTATATTATAAATAATAAATGTGATGTGTATTTCCTTCCTCACAAATTAATTATCTCACTTGTCTAATTATACATGATTTAATTTCAAACATTGAATAATTTGGTATGCATGTTAACCTTATTATAGCTAGAAATGATAAAAATAGAAAGGAGTAGATGAGCCCATCTATCTTAGGGAATAGTATAAATAATGGGCTTATGACCATATGGATGTGTCTAAAAGGTATTAGGATCATACATATGGGTCCTAACATGGGATTATGGAAAATAAATGTAAAGTAGGAGAAGGTATGAAGAAGTAGAAAAAGGGACTCACTCCATTAATAGTCATTATAATGGTTCAATAACACCTCATTTGGATCAATCACCCATATATAGAAAAATGAACATATAACATATAAAATAAAACTAAGTAAAATCCAATGAATATTTTTAAGTGCTTCCTTATATGAGTAGGTTTATTATTGGATAAAAAATCATAGGGTGACATATATTATAGATTATATTTATGAGTTATATAGCACCTTAGTCTTATACACTTGGAAAACTCAGACCTTGGTTGTTCCTCTCAGTTATCAACTTTCCCCACTTTCAAAAGTCTCACGTCTATTCTATTTTATTCCCATTGGCCTATTTATTGGTTTAACCAGTCTTATGTTGATGACATAGAATTATATATTTCCTAAAAATTTTAAAATATGTTTATCTTATGCTCCTAAAAGTTCTGAGCATGTACCTATTTTCTAACTACCATGACACAAATGTCAATCCTAGACCCTTGTGTTGACACTAGTGTCATACCCTAACATAGGTCTCCATCACACTAAAGTTTTCTAATTTACAAATGAAATGTATCATAATGGTCATCCTAAGTTCTTTAATGTGATATATTTATTCAAAGAAGTAGTATATATTCACAATCACTCCTCATTTATTCCTCACATTGCATTCATACAAAATAACATTTAATTAAGAAAAGCTTCCCTAATTATTCATATTTACATATCAGTCATAGGGACTACGCATCTACATGTATGAAGTAATAAAGGATTAGACTAAGAGCCAAATTTTCTAAGTTACAAGCTAGGTCACTATTCTACTTACTTTCCACATATTTCACCCTTGTGCACACATAATCCAACACATTAGGGGAGAGCTACATCAGTCTGAGGCCCTCTTAAGAGTAGTGGCTATGTAGGCAACACTAATTGATATAGGGGTATTTAGGATTATCTCAACACCATAAACCCACCAACCCACCAACATATTTTTTATAAGGTCATAGGAATATGAAGAAGTAGGGTTTCGCCATTTCATGAGAAGTGATAGTGCATGACCCAGATCGAATGCAGTAGAGCAAAGGTAAAGACAAATCTATATTCATCCAGGTGGTCACATTTTTTCCAATATGCATTCTATATAGGACACCTAAATCCTATTTAGACACTAGTGTCAATGCTAATGTCCAATTTTGAGCTAATATCTATAGCTCTAAGGGCACTCAATCCATAATTTTGTGGTTATTCTAGAATCCACTTCCATTTTTCTTCTTATTTATTCTAGATCAAGAGTTGTGTTAGCATTAGAACTAAATAATTACACTATTTATTTGTCATTTCCATATTTATCATAGTTATACTTTTTATTTTTATCCTATCTCATTTTAATAAATTCAACATATATTGTATCTAAGTTTAGCATTTAATTGGCCTACTATAGATCTAATTATCACCCTTGTGCATTGATATTTATATATTATTAACCCTATATAACCAAGTAGGATCCACATCCAATTAGTCTTAAATATTTAGTGAACCCAAACTCTAAGCATAATTATTGCATAAGCATTCTATTTTAGATTCTTATCTTTTTCCTTGTCCTAATTTTTGTGTTATTTATCTCTCTCATCATAGATGATATAAATTGCTTTGATGACTATGATTATGAAACTTTCTAACTCTCCCTCAAGGAAGGAATCAAAATTGATTATTTTTACATTATTCCAAGTGATAAAGCATATAATATCAAAGATTTAAATGGT
The DNA here is from genome assembly GCA_037957365.1 of Torreya grandis. NCBI lineage: Eukaryota > Viridiplantae > Streptophyta > Pinopsida > Cupressales > Taxaceae > Torreya > Torreya grandis. Next base: position 25,617 of record JARHVA010011387.1, on the reverse strand, counting down.
GGTAGCTTATATCCCTCTAATCAGGTCTATACTCCCACCATCTCACAAAATAATTTGATCCAACTTAAGGAATATCAAAAACATCTACCTTTATCTTCTTCCCAAAAATTAGTTTCACATGGAAAAAGAGTTCTTTCATTTAATCATGATAGTTTTTGCCAAATCCATAAGGATATCATTGAGGATTTGAAAACTAATTATAAAAGGGATGTTATTTCAATTTCATTGATCAAAACCCCTTATGTTCTAGCATTTCCAAACAATAACCCCCTTGTCAAAGGTGATGACTTTTTTCTACCTTCATTTGATATTGAAATTTTTTTGAAAGGTTGACAAAGAGATCATGACGTCTTTACCAAGTAACATTAAGCCATAATCAATAATAAAGCATTAAAAAACTAAAGTGAAAGGTCTCATAATGTTCCAAATATGGAACTATTACGAATATCAATGAAGTCATCTAAATTAAAGGATCTTTATCTTCCAAAGAAGGCATTTACATCAAAATTCACTTATATACTAAAAAGTTGCCTTTACCAAAGATCCCTCAAGCTCTAATTTTTATATCCTTACCAAAATTGAGTGAACCAAATTATTCAAATGGTACAAGATATTTTAATGATATACCAAAAGAGCAAAAATTCAAATATCTAATACCACTACCAAAATATCCAAAATTTAGTGATCATGAACTTGCACTTATTATCCATGAGGATGATGATACTAATATAACTAGATTTTAAAAAGGTGGTGGGTGTGAATGAATGATAAAAATTATGAAAAACACATTTTCCCCCATGAAATAACTTATTTTTATGATGACCACTATTGGGGATGTTTAAAAATAATTTCTTATACTTCAAATGTAAATGGCTTTCCATAATACTAACGCAAATGTGACTTCATTTAACAATCAACATCTTTCACAATGTATACTTGAATATCCTTATCCAAAAAAATTTTAACTACCATATTTACCTCTCTTTTTAAGTCACAAGGACCCATTCGACCACATGATTAACTATGTACATTATTTTGGTCAACGGGGAAAAGGTGACAAACTATTGCTAAAAGTATTCCACATGAGCATTTTTTATGAGGCTCATAATTGGTTTTATATCCTAATAAAAGTTTATTTAACCATTTTTTCACAATTAAAAAATGTTTTCTTCATGGATTTCAATATCCACAAGGTGCCAAAACTTACATTAGCACATTTGCACAATTTTAAGCAACATGATGATGAATCCCTTCAAGATTATACTATTCGATTCAAAAGTACATCATATGAGATAGAATTTAGACCCTCAAATTTGGAATTACAATTTACTTTTAGCATATGATTCTTCCCCATTAAATTAAATATAATTTCATAAACAATATGATTTATTTCCCCATTTATATAATGATGTGTATAGATATGTTTCCTTCATAATTACTCATCAAAAAGGAACTTAACATACCTCCCTCCAAATACAAAAGTTTTATCCCTCTCAAAAAGGAAGGAGATAAATTATCTAAGGAGTAATATGAATAAAAATGTGGTGTTCCTAATCTTTATATGACCAATTTACAAATGTTACTTAACATGGGGCGAATCCAAGGTCCATGTCCTATGCAAGAATCCCAAGGGGAAAAAAAAATAGAATTAACATCACAAAGATTTAATAATTAATTTATTCATGAGTGTTTCTTAATTTTGGCATAACCACATTGATACTACAAAATAATAAAACTATTATAGTGAAATATGTTTTTCATAACTTGGGTACCATGTTGAATATCTATGTGATAACGGGAGACTGAAAGATTCATTGGGTTTATTTTTTATTCTTAGTGCTTATGGGACTTGTGTTATGCTTAAAAAAATATGAGAGTTACCCCATAATACATTATAGTAATTTACATTGGAAATATTTTGGTTATATAAAATGGAAGCTATAATTGAACCAAATCAGTAAGGCACTTGTTCTCATAAAGGTAAATTAATACATATTCCAAAAAATAGCATTATTTCTTCTACTACACATGTAAAGCATGAGGAGTAACATGTTATGTACCTTTTCAACTTATCCAATCTGATGTAAAAAAATGTAAAAAATCTAATTTGAGGTTTAAAGGCTTCACATATTTCAAAAATACCAAAAAAAACAAAGACATTCAAAACTCCAAAAATATTTTCAACATAAATGTGTTCTATTAGCTCCTTAGCATCTATGTGTTATTTCCATGTTGATGGATGGAATATCAATTAATTTTACATACATAAGTGTGTCATGCTTCTATTTGAGTGTGATACAATCATACATAGATACATGATCTATTCTTATTTTATATGTTAGGCTCTCCCTCTACTCATGTCATATGGATATTGGGGACATCTATTTCTTTGATCCTGATACTCATAGGTTATATGATTCGATGGCCATATTTCATTATCATTTTTGAGCTTATATGTACTTACACATGACTTTATCCATACTTATATCTTTTGTGGGGTACTTAATATGATATACACTTGACATTTTTTTCTAACACATTTGATCAATGGGTTACTATGATATGTTTATACTAGTTGATTATGCTTTCCTTTATGCACTTATTTTAGTATCTTGACTTTATATTTTATTTATTTTTTGAGTATTTGAATATGCTCCTTTTCTTACAACCCCCATATTATGTGTGTTTTCTTTGACATTTGAATGTGTCATTATTTATTGTATATATGTTTGAATATGTCATTATTTATTGTATATATGTTTGAATATGCCATTCTTACTTTTGTTGACATTTGAATAAGTCATGTCTTTTTGATTGTGCAATATTTGAACATGTTCTGTGTTTGCGATCTCCTAGGACTATTGTATGTTGACTTGCTTTTGAGTCCTTTTATGTGTGTTCTTGTTTGCTTATTAAGCTTGTATTATTATTATCTAGATGTTTCCATGATATTTATCAAGCATCTTAGGACTTCATGTGATCACATTTTTATATGCACTTCAATACTAAATTTACATATACATGTTCTTATATATGCTACATGGTTCTATTCATAGATTATTTAGTTGTCTTATCCTTTTAAGGTTAGGTAAGTACCAGTCATATCTTCTCTCACCTCAAAGGATGGTCATATTAGTGGGGGCATGTCATAGAGGCATGTTCTCCAATTTTGACATAGTTTTTGAATTTAGTGGTGCATTCTTTGTAAGCATGCCCTCCAACTTATTATGTATGAGACACACCCAGATTCAGTGGGGGCATGTTTTGGAAACATATCTTCCACATTAGAAATTATTTTAGTTTTCATATTTCTCCATATATGGTGGGGGAATGTTATAATAGCATGTTACCCACACTTATGCAAATTAAAAATTGGCCAAAGCATATAGTCATATGATTTAGATACACATTTATGGTAGAATTATATACATTAGTACCATTGTTATACATAGTTTTACCATGAGACATATCTAAGGTGCATATGATATAAAATATGTGCTTAGTATTTCAACATACAAATTAATTTCATATTTCAAAACTATTCTATGGATTGTCATCACCCACAAAGTCAGACTGTTATGGACTATATAGAACCAATATACTATAGTAGTTGGTTCAATTTTGGTATGGTTGAGTTGATTAAATCACTCAATCTTACCAAGTTTATAGGTTGGACTTGATTACATCATCTAGCCTCACAAAATATATGGAATGGGTTAAATTTGTTCACTCATGTTCACCAGGTTATAAGTATGATTGGATTACATAGTTGAGCTAATCTCAATTGTTGCGTGATAACTCACATTTTCTCCAAGGTTTGGCATGTGTCTTCTATTATCTATTTTTACATACATACATACATGCATACATATATATATCCTAATCTTAGTTTCAGATCCTTAAAATGGTACATCTTTTCAAATCAATTTGCCAATAGGCAAGGCAATTGCATTGATAATTTGTTGTACTCATAGACCTTTCCCTTTCAATTTAAGATTATGTGCACTGATTATATATTATAACATGCTCTTTTTTGTAGGTCAGTCATCAAAAAATCACTCAATTTGGCCTCACATAAAGGCAAGGTCTGTTATACACACCCAGGTATGCATTTCTTCTCCTTTAAATAAACAATTTCATTACTCTATTAAAGGTGGGTAATGTATACAATATTTATGAATTACATATCACCTTAGTCTTGTACACTTGGTAAAATCAGACCTTAGTTGTTCTTCTCAGTTATGGACCTCTCCCACTTTCATAAGGCTTGCATCTGCTCTATCTTGTGCCCATTGGCCTATCTCTTGGTCCAACTAGTCTTATGTTGATGACCCAAACCTTCTATCTTTCCTATAATGCTTAAAATATGATTATCTTATGGACCTACAAGTTCTAAGCTTGTACCTATGTTATGATTGCTAGGACATGTTATCCATCTAAATTTCACCCCTAAGAAGGTTGTTCAATCCTTATTAATTAAATGATAGCATGGAAACACCTCTATGTTATGAGTGGCCAAATAAATGAGGTGAATATATATATATATATATATATATATATGGGATAACTCCATTGATGATTCACCCAAACTACTACTATAACTATTCAATTAACAAGGAAAAAAAAAGAGAGATAAACATGAAAGTAAATAAAGGGTGATGTACCAAATGTTGATACCATCCACTTGCCTATACTACACTAAGAACATGAAATAGGAATAAATACTATTACATAACTTAAAATGAGTCTGCAATCATCAATGTTTCAATATGGAGGTTATGTTTAAGACACTAACCAAGAGGTATGATCAAGAAGTTTCATAAGAGACACTAGTTTAGCAATCTCCACACTTAGCCATTGTAAGAACATATAGCATACTTCATATGACCTAAAAAGAGAATATAAACATGAAAAGAGGTAAGAAAGAGAGGATAAATGAGAGGGATTTAATACACCACCACTATCAATCATCAACTAGTCATGCAATATACACTAGATGCAAGATTTAGAATTCAAGAAATCAACATACATTCACTCCAGGGGCAAAGTAAAAATGTTTATATGAGTAGGGATTTTCCATACTCAAATTGATAATCCTTTTCTAATAAATTATAGGACACTTATTTATAATAAATTAGATATATATATATATATATATATATATATATATATATATATATATATATATATATATATATATATATATATATATATATATATATATAATGTGAATGTGGAAGGAGTACATGATGATTGTCATTTGACTCATGAAGTTAGCTACAACATTTAAAGGAGGCAAGAAATAATTTTATCAACCCTCTCAACATGTGTTAACTTGTGTTATGATGGCATTCTAAACATTTTTCATATGGTATGTGTAATTTTCCCTTTAAAACTTCCATACTCTCTTTGATTGAGTGGTTACACACAAACTGATCCAACAGGTCTAACATCTCATATGCTCACCTCGTCATATTGCCAAGCTTGCTAAATGCATAGTGAAAACTAGAAACTTGGTTAATTAACATTATTTGGGTATATAATAGGAATAATGAGGACTATAACATAATTTTCATGTTTTCATAGACCTTCATGAAATTTTTTTATCTCTATACTACAATTGAAACTCCCAAAAATGCCCAATTTGGTCTTTATAGGCCTCAAGAAGCCCTAAATTGGCTTAAGGGGTCAAAATGAGTTTTAAGGATCACCTATATCCCTTATTCATCTGATTCAACATTTTTAAATTTTTAATACCTATGGGAGTTGGAAAAAATCAAAAATTCTTCATAAAACTCCCAAACAAAAACTCTTTCTAATCTGTTTGTTGGCTGACCTTTAGGGAACATAGAGGTGTCTTGAAGTGACTTCAACTCATTTTGTCTCTTTTTGAGGTGTATTATTATTTATTAAAGTTTTAAAAATATTTATACACCCTCTCATATCATTTAATTCCCTTTAAAAAGTCTGAAACACTCAACTCACACTTCATCCATGAGCAAAATCTCAAGAAAACCTTGATTTTCTTCATGGTACAGACCTATGTTTTAGTTTTTCTCTCTCCTCATGAATTGAATAGAAATAAAAACAATTTTTTAATTTTTTAATGTTTCTCCCAACTTTAAATTAAAATTTTGTGAGTTTTTCAACTCTAAAACTTAATTTATGGCCTTTTTAGTATTATCACACCTTGCATTTTCTTCATTTCCACATGATTATAGATATATATTTTGGCATTATACTGAGTTATATGAAGTATAAATACCTAATTATTTTTTAATTTTGACCAATATGATCCCTTATAACCATTCCAACCATTGGATGCATTTACCAAGCTTTGACATGCCATTTTAAGGGAAAAAATCATGGCAGTGGGGTAAACAAGGGTTTTAGAGAACTTATTTTCTTAGCAATTATTCATAGAGATCTGCCCCTTGAACTCATAATTAATGACATTATTTTTAAGGTAATATGTCTATTATATATCCAATAATGTAATTTTTTCTGAAACCTCACGTCCTCTACAAACAAATGTGAAATTGTTGACCCTCTTCTGGCTACCAAGAACCTGATGAAGGAGTTGAGAGGTTTTGTGTCTTTCTTAGACCTAAAACTTATTCTTGAGCATGGTTTTTATTCTAATAATAATATATAAATACTTTAATAGTATTATAAGTTCATATTTAATTTTTAATTATTTCCATGAGACCATCACAGGTCATTTTCCTTCAAGAAACTAGCATATCCTACCATAAACCCCTATTGGAGCTATTAACTAGGTATTAATGGAATATCTATAGACTTTTACATTGGTGAAGTAACATACCAAAGAATCTCTCACCTTATTTTCCCTACAACTTCTTCATTGTGTCTTTTTTAATGTTATAAATGATGAGTAGGTAGTTATATATATACTTCAACATTGGAAAAGGAGTTTTATAATGTCTTTGACATATGTACAAACAAGATACATGTAATATTTTATTCAACAAGTGATAAATGACATAAAATACCCTTTAAAATTTATAAATCATATTAGGTCCTTACATTTGATATTATTTCAAATAGTTATATTAAATATTGCAATAAGCAATATAAGACAAAGCAAATGAAACCTTAAACTCTCCAAAAATACCTTAATTTATCCAAAATAAAATATAGACCATGTTTGACCTCAAATAAATGATATAACCTTTATTTTCATCATAATATCTCATTAATATCCTCTTGTAACCTAAAAGACTCATGATAAGGCATTAGGCTTCTCATATATAGCATAAACCTTGACTCACACAAGAAACCTTTAACAATGCTAAACATGTCATTTGAAGGGAGTTTGACTCAAAAGGAACACTTACAATGACTCAACATCAATTTTAATGTGCTAGGGGTCAATTATGGAAAAAAAATTCCAACATTCATGGTGACATATAGGGGGTGATTGCTTGCTAAACACTTTGGACCAATAGCCTTACTAGTCCATTGGGATATGGAGTCACTTGTAATCACTTCAAACTAAGATGAGATAACAAAAGGGATGAAAATGTCTTGAAAAAAATGAAGGGATAACTGATAATAACTTTAACATAAAAAATAAAGGAAAGGAAAACACACACAATAAATTAACTAGACCAAAAAAGACACAAACTATGATAAGAAGCACTTAGGTAAGACAAAAAATAAGCAACTACTATTTACAACTAACCTCCAAGGTTTGATCCACCTAGATCAAAAGGGAAACTTTTGAGATCCCCTCTATAAGATGAACAAGGCTATAAATCAAGATGACCTTTTGATGTATCTCATGATGGATCAAAATTTCTCTTATTTTCCAACCTTTTTAGCATGCTTCCAAGAAGATAAACTAAAATAAACATATCTCTAATGAACACAGATTATTCTTGTGGTTTAAAACTTAACCCATGTTATCTATCAACCATGAATATGCCTTCAATAGTGATCTCATTCTGACCTATAAATACATAAATATTTTCATCTTATAATTACTTATCAAAACATTGATGTAAGACCTATATGACATCTTGAGAGGTGTCATCTTGCTTATCAGTTGATGAAAATTCATCAAGCTCTTCTAAGAACTCCAAATATTCATTCTAAGTTGTGTCATGGTCTTCAATAGATATGTCTTGATCAAAATCTTCATTAGCATGATCTGCAATAGGATATTTATCATTTCAATTAACTTCAATCTCTTGAAGGAGATCAATGTATTTCTGCCAATCTTTATTTAGTTATTTTCCTTGGTCATTTGGAGGGAGGACAACTTGAGTATCATCCTCATCTTTCTCTTTAGGAACTATAGTCCTGTCAATAAATTCAAACTCCTTAATGGATTAATGACATATCTACAATATTATTTATTCAATATCTATCTCTTTCTCACTATGATCCCTTAAAACTTATTTCAAACCTTCACCCTACTCATTTTTAAAGCCATCACCTTGTGAAACCACTGCTTTTACCTCACTAGGCATTGAAATGTCATATTTAACTTGTCCATATTGTTCATAAGACTCAAAAATACTAGTAACCAAGGTGTCTTCATGAATATTTCTCTTGTGATCAAATTTAAATTTATCTTCCTCCTCTTCTATGATAAATGGAAGCTCATGCGACTAAGAAAAGACCTCATCATACTCTTGAATGTGTTCTCCTTCAAGGTCTAACGTAATTTGATTTTATTATTATTCTCCCATATGGAATGGAAACTCATCTATCTAAAAAAAGTATGGTTCATATTCTTGAATGCATTCTTTGTTAGAGGGTATTGAAATCTCTTCAAAACCATCTATTTCTTCTTGTTTGCAATATAAATATTTTGATGTAATGGTCTAAGAAGGAATGAAAGTAACTCCCACATATTCATTTGAAACATTAGTCTCTTCACCCTAAATGGAGGAAGATAACCCATTCCCACTACCTAAATCACTTTTTAAACTTAATATCTCTTGGGGAATGCCCAATTTTACCTCTATTGCAGTTGATTTAACTATTTTAGGAATATTGGAGTATTATTCCTAATTTAGTTAAGGGTCTAAGTTAATTAAACCAGTAAATAATATTACAATAATCAAGAAACTGATTTGCATAATTTTATTATATTTTAAACCTTTCTATAAATAGAAATAAATGTGGAGAAAATGAAACTTAGATAAAAACTAACACAACTATTTTAACATCTGGAATACACTATGCAAGACTGGGACAATGTCTCGAATTAGGATCTAGACTTCTTTTTATGAAAGGATAGGAGCACTAAAATAATATACCCTAAGGTACAACACTATAATACTCTTTTACCTCTATTGTCTAGGAAACCTGAGCTTTTTGTGTTTTGTTCTTTGTGCCTGTGTGAGCTTGCTTGTGAAATTTTGACTATTGGATGTCTATAGAACTCCTTTTAGATCTAATTTAGTTTTCAAACCCTAGACTCCATTATACTTTGACAAAATTTGTGAAAGAGGGGGGATTAGTGTGTGTAATATAAACTGAACTTGTATCCATACTCCTTGTGTGGGCACATTGCCTACATACCAATACTCTGAAGAGGGATCAAGCCATATGTAGTTCTCCCACTTGATGTGCTTTGGGAAATAGTGTGTATGAAGATGTAAAATGATAAAATAGGTGTGATTAATATATATATGGATTTGTTTGAGGTTTTAAATAAGTTTGTAATTATATTGGTTAGATGTATGCAAAGAATAGGGAAGATTTCCTTAGTGGTTTTGCTTGTATTCTTTCTTGCTTTGTAATAATTGCCAACCCCTTCCAAATAAACTTTGAATGGGATTTTATAAGGATATATTGATCATGGGTTAAATATACTTTCATTAGGATGATAATAAGGAGGATAGGAACTAGAAGTAACTGACCATTAGAAGTAAAAATTCACTTAGATAGGAGTACCAAAAATGGACACCCTAGGTTATGGTGCTATAGTCTAAATTAGGTGTTATTGTCTTAAAGGAATGAGACTAGGGGATGGAATAATCATTATAAATCTACTTGGAGGAGGTGGAATAACTATCTAAAAGGCTATGAATGATTGGGAATTAGTGAAAAGATGTCTATGAGGGTCATGATAGCAAGCAAGAGGGACTTATGGGTTGGGTATCACAAACCACACTCAAGATACCAATTTTTGCATTTTATATGACTAGATTTTCCCCCCCTTTATTCTAGTGATGAAAAAATAAAAATACTAGGATATATTAATAAATATAAATCATACCTAAACTTACAATGGTAAAGCTCATAAAGTTGTGTGATACTAGGTGTGCATAGAGAAAGCAGTTTGTGAAGTGTAAATCTACAATAGAAAATAGAGAGTAGATCAATTTTTACTAGATATGTTATATCTAAAATAAGAATGTATAAATCTAGGTAAGAGAGAGAGAGAGGAAGAGAAAGGAATGAATACACCTCACTGGGTACATGGACCAATACAAAACCTATTGTGATGTTGGATATACTAGGTATGTGTTGAATGATGTTGTACCAAGAGTAATATCATGAATAGAGTTTAGTGTTAAATTATTTGAGACTAGCTCAAGAATGTAAAGGTTGGCCCTTTGGCTCCATTATTTTCCACTAAGTGAAGCTATGTGATCATGCATATGCTAATCAATGTTTGGATTGTGTCCAATCCCTCTGAATAGGTGGCTCAAGAATACAAATGCTAATTAGTCCTTTGTCTCTATCATTTCCCTATGAAGTGAAACTATGAACTAATACTAGTATGAAATGTGTGTCATATGATATGGCTCCTAAATCCTATGAATGCTATGTAATATAACAATGTGGTGTGGATAGCTGAATATATACTAGAAACTAGGCCACTCTTAGCCTCTCAGAAAAGGTGGAGATTAGGCTTGTATAAAATCCACTCTGAAACTGGGCAATAGGCTTATGTGAAATCCATTTATAAATTATGCCAACCACCTATAGATGGAATAAGGCATGAAACTACTAAGAATACCTAGGGAAATATACTAAACTTGAAAATAAAAGAAGTCAAATGGGTCATGCGCATTTCCCCCAATCATTGGTATCTAAAATATGGATTATAATCTAGAAGTTATACCAACTTCCTAATCTAAAATTGGAAGTGAGATCCATCATGCTGTACATGATGCCCCCTATGTCTAGATTCTTTGAGAAAAACCATATTAAAACTATTGATTTTGAACTAAACTATAGTTGACAAAACTATAACTATACTTACTTTTCTATTTGTTTCTAGAAAATCTAGTTTTTTTGCTATTTGGATAGGAGCACCAAAAGTGGACACCCTATTATCCAATGCTATATTCAAATCTTGGTGCTCTTGTCCTAAGCTAATTATGGTGATTGTTTTATAGTTTTCATTGTCTTCCTAGTCTATTCTACTTAGTTTGAATTTTGGATACTATTCTGGGAGCTCTAAAAACTAATTTTTTGATCAGTAAGAGCTCTGATCTCTATGAAAAAACCCTTGTTTATTTCCCCCTCTTTTGAGGGTAGAAATTAATACCTTGCAATGACTACCTTCAAAATAAAGAGCCTTTCAAGAGTGTTATGCTAAAAAATATATGATATACCAATGATAATAGATAAAATATCTCAAGATATAACATGGCTTGTAATGGATATTGTTAAATCAACAGGGGTATGCTTAGATAAATAATAATGTAATAGTATGTGTAATTTATTAAACTAGAACTAAAAGTCTAGTTAGTTGTTAGTTTTTAGTTGTCAAGGAGGGATGGAGCATGATGTCCATCATGGCATCTAATAAATCAATAAAATGCATGATGTGGATAATGGCATCACAAACAATTGAAAATCAATCAAGCAACAAGAACACAAGGCAAGAAGTAAGAAACATAGAAGAGTGGCCAAGGGTCCAAGCAAACAAGGGATATGGGCACATGTCACTCAAATTGAAAATAAATCATATAAAGCATATTAAAATTCCACATACACATACAATTAAAACATGCAAGGTTGGTATGAGGGCCATAATCACATAGAAGAGTACAAACAAAGGACATTGGAAAATGTGCTAAGGTAAACACAAGAATAGAAGCAAAGGACATTGGCAAATGTCCTAAGGCTCATACAAGAGATAATATAGTAAATAATAAATATAATCACATCTAGCTACACAAAGCAAGAAAGGAAGGCATGTAATATAATACAAATATAGTCGCATATAACTAATCAAAGCAAAAAGTGAAATTATGCATGATATATAGTACAAGACTAGGTGTATGCTAAGAAATACACAAGTTTTATATACTAGTGAATGTTGATAGAGTAATCTATGTAAGCTAGTAAGTAATTTACATCATCATGATAACCAGAGTGTGTGGTGTAGGAATGACATAACCTGGATGGTGTAGTCATGTAAAAGATGCCCCTAGTGTGTAAATATATCGATGTATGTCTCAAATTTTAGAAGTAGGATTCCCCCTCAATGGGTAAAGTGAAGTAATCATGGATCTGGATGTCACTACACACACTCAAATAAGATCAAGTGAAGCATGGTAATGTAGATAAATCAACAAATAATAGCATTGAATAAAAAATTTAAGTCTAGCATGTTATTAGAAATGTAAATCATGGATAATGCATACAATTGAAATGTTTTTGTGTTTTTGAATTATTTGAATATTTTTGGATTTTTGGAATAAGCTATGTATAAGCAATAATAAATAAACTATGTAAAGGAAATACTAAGAAGAAATGATAGTAATGATGAGTCTCATAAGAGACTCCCTATCATGATGTCCTATATCAAACAAAAGAATCAAGCATAATTATGAGGCATGAGGGAATGGTTGTGAATATAATTATAAATATTCATATTCATTGTTGGTATCTTGGAAATCATAATAACCTGTATTATTCCACTCATCATTATCATCTTGATTTTGAACCAATGGAATGTTAGTGTTGACTTTTATTGTATCTAGATCTTTTCCTTTGATAAATTATATCTATGAATGATTTGCCTTATGATATTTAATAAATCTCAAACCTTGGTGACAAACATTATCAACTACTAAAATAGGAGTAGTGATGCCTTCAGCATGCTTTCCTAACCCTTGACCTTGATAATCAAACTATTGTAGATATTTTTGACCAAAACCATACTGATTTAAAAGTTGAGCCTAATTTTAGAGAGGTAGATTTTCATCTTTTTCATGATTTACCTATGATTGTGGTATTGTTTCTTGTTCTAAATTTGCTTTTTGATCCTTTTGTTATTTTGAGTTATGTTTTGGTAACCACTTTTGTATTTTTTATAAATTAGACCCTTTGTGAATGTATTCTTGTGTTACTATGGATTTATTGACTGATTTACCTTATATATGGTCCTCATTATCAATTATCTATTGTATATGTTTGTTCAATGCCAAATATGAATATGTGTGGTGCCTATGCATTCTATGATATGCATAATCATATCTGGATCTTCTCACTGGATATAGAGGAGGTATTTTGATCAACATAGATTTAATCATTTCCCTTAGTACCTCACCTAAATTCTTACTTTATCTTTAAATGGTTTTTTCATCAATAGTTATAGAGTTACTTTGTTGTGATTTTTTTTTTTGATATGTAACATTGCTTGCAACTAATTGACTAGGTGAAGGTGCATATACATGATTGGCACTAGGGTACCTTTGAAGCTTTTATATTGTAATCTAATTTTCCAATGCTATGATATTTTCATGTAATATTTGATTCTTTATTTTTAAATCTTAAATTAACTTTCTCATACTGGTGATTTGATCCCTTAGAGTCTCACAAGTGCAAACCCTAGTTGTTTTTTATTGAACATGTAATCACATATGTTGAAGAATGTTTGAAAAAGTTATAGGCTAAATGTATACATTAGGAATAATAGTATAGGATGCCTCAAATTTTGGAGGGGTGATAGCATGGACTTGATTAGAGGTAAATTAGTTATCACTCTCTTGGGGGAGAGGAGGAATGATAGATATAACTGTCAATGTTTTCTTGTGTCTAGTAGTAATAGGGAGATACTCAAAAGTATCCAAAGAACTATATACATCTAGGTAGAAACCATGTATGTGGAATTAAATACATCTAATTAGAGTTATAATTTGTATATCAACATGTTTTTAAAGAGAATTCCACATGATAGATAGAAAGCAAGGGATAGAGAGCATGGATTTGTGCACTAATGCATAAAGAACTTTGGCATGTGTTATGATATTTATAATATGTTTAGCAAGATAAACTTGAAATTTTTTACATATGAGAGATAAAGAATAAGGGATATAGATCATGGAATTGTGCACTAATGCATAAATAACTTTGACATGTGTTATGATATTTCTAATATGTTTATCAAGATAAACTTGAAAATTTTCCCATATGAGAGATAGAAAGCAAGGAATAGAGAGCATGAAATTGTGCATGAATGCATAAAAAAACTTGACATGTGCTATTATATTTTTAATATGTTTATCAATATAGAATTGATACTTATTCCACATGAGAGATATCAAATATGTAATGAAGCCTTGTATTAAATAAAAGTAAACATTGCTTTGAAGGAAATGGATCTTAACATGTTTAGTAGTATCTTTCTTAATATCATCCCATATTATGAAATTTAAGCATGAGATGGAAAGAATGAAGCTTTACATTAACATCTGGTAAACTTAATCATTCATGTACATGATAGGACCAAGTATGCTCTCCTTATTATTTGCTAGAAGTGCAATAAATATTTGAAAATAAGTGAGATCCATTTTTGTTATCGTGTGAAATCTGATTTTAGATGTAAAGTGATATCTCAAAAGCAATGGGATGTAGTATATGAAACTAGGGTTTTGAAAAATGATATTCTTAAAAAAATTACTATGGAATTTTAAAAAAGAATATGAATTTTTATTTAAATATGCAAGTAGAAAGTCAAAAAAATATTGGAAAAACTCTTGATTTAAATGGACCTAGTATAGGTAACTAGGGTTTGGAAGATAATTATTTTTTAAAATTACTATGGAATTTTAAAAATTAATGTGAATTTTTTATTTAATTGTGTAGGTAAAAAATTAGAAAAATATTGGAAAATTTAGGAAGGAAATTTTACTAGGGTTTCTAAGGTTTTTTATGCATAAATGAATTAAGTCAAGTTCACTAAATGATTTAGCTATTTTGAGAATATTGGAGTATTATTCCTAAATTAGTTAAGGGTCTAATTTAATTAAAATAATAAATAATATTAAAATAATCAAGATACTGATTTGTATAATTTGACTATATTTTAACCTTTCTATAAATAGTAATAAATGTGGAGAAATTGAAACTTAGCTAGAAACTAACTGAGATGGCTATTATAGGGTCTAGAATTCACTATCTAGGACTAGGACAGTGTCACTAATCAAGATCCAGCCTTCATTTTATGAAAGGATAAGAGTGTTGAAATAGGACACCCTAGGGTTTTGTGTTATATTCCTCTTATACTACTATTATCTAGGAGACCTGAGATTTCAAGGTTTTGTCCACTATGCTTGTGTGAACCTTCCTATGAAATTTCAACTATTGAATGCCTATAAAACTCCCTGTAGAGCTGATTTAGTCTTTAAACCCCATATTCCATTATTATTTGACAAACTTTGTGAAAGAGGGGGGATTAGTGTGTGTAATATGCATTGAGAGTGTATCCACACCCCTTTTATGGGCACATTGCCTACATACCAATACTCTGAAGAGGGATCAAGCCATATGTAGTTCTCTAACTTGATGTGCTTTGTGAAATAATGTGTATGAAGAGGTATAATGCTAAACTTGGTGTGCTTGAGGTGGCTAGAGGCTAGTGTGAGGGTCTGAATAAGATTATAATTGTATTCTCTAGCTATATTCAAAGAATAGGGAATATTTCCTTAGTGGTTTTTCTTGTATTATTTCTTACTTTGTAATAATTTCCAACCCCTTATAAATGATATTTTAATGGGATTTTATAGGGATCTATTGGTCATGGGTTGAATGTATTCACATTAGGTTGATAAGAAATAGGATAAAAACCAAAAGGAACTAATCATTGGAGGTAAAAATGCACTTAGATAGGAGCATTGGAAATGGACATCCTAGGGTCTAATGCTATAGTCCAAGTTGGGTGATATTATATTGAAGGAATGAGACTTAGGGGGATAGAATCATCACTAGAAATCATACCTGGAGGAGGTGGAATCACTATTTTAAAGGCTATGGATGATTGGAAATTAGTGAAAATATGCCTATGAGGGTCATGAGATCAAGCAAGAGGGACTTATGGGTTAGGTATCACAATCCATACTCAAGCTACCAATTCTCACATTTTATATGAATAAAAAATCCACCATTTAGATGTCTCCACCATACTACCATAACATCTTCACCATACTTTCTAGGATTTGTATACTCACCATGAAGCTCCTCATATTTACTATGAAATTTAAAGCTATAATTTAAGGTTGAAGATTTTATTTATGATCATCTAGAGACTCCTCATTTGTTCTCCATGCCACTCATCCTCTAAGGTAAAGGGTGATGGTGGGAGATAAAGAGATTTCATTGGTTTGTTTGAAGCTTGAGAGGGTGTCTATCCAACTTGGGATATTGAAGGACTTATTTCGGAGCACTTGGGGAAGGGGAAGAGAATGTTGTGCTAAGACTTATTTATGATCTTCCTTCCATTTAAAAATCAATATGTCAAAATATGATATGATTTCATACTTAGGGGTTATTTCAAATTGAGGGATAGAAGATGGGATTGGAAGGCTTGGGAATTTCCTTGGATTGGCCTCCATAGCCTTCCTCTCTTCTTGTTTATGATTTGGCATGGGAGGAATGATCCAAGGAGGTTGACATGGGGTAGATAGAGACTCATATGATTGATTGCATTGCTTTTTTCACTCCTTCAAATCCAATAACTCATTTCCTTGGGTTTGGATTACCCTTTATAACCTATCTATTATATTTGATTGGCTGAAATCAACTTGCTCATGATTGGTTGGTGTAGTAATAGGAGAAAGAGTTGGAATAGGCTAGTAGAATTGGACTAGCTATTCTCTAATAGTATCCAGCTCATTTTTAAGGTTTTGACCAAGGTTCCCTATGTCTAATATTTCATTATATGGGATAGTTTGATTATGTGGTTGGGGAGGGAAGGAAGGATAGTATTCTTGATAGTAATGATTTTCATAATGATAACTAGATCCATATGGAAGGAACATAAGGTCATTTTAGGATTGATATGGATAAACATAAGGCTAGTATAGATCAACATAGGGATGGTATGGATCATTATACTACTGATAAGGAGGTTCAAAAAAGAATTGTCCATAACCAGCCATAAAACTTCATGAGGCAAATAAAAATAAGAGAAACTATCAAAAATTCCTTGAAATAGGTACCCAAGATACTAGAACCAGTTGATTGAACTTAGAGTCACCATTGATGTTTGATAAGAATGTATCCAAAGTATAATATGTTGAAGAACACACCAAAAATTATTAAATAGATGAAGTAATTATTGTAATTATCCCATTAGGTATGCCAAAGCTATTATCAATCTAAATTTCACCCCAAGAAAGTTTTTAAAGCCTTATCACTTAGATGATAACATAGAAATGCCTCTAGGTTGTGGGTGGCCTAATCAATGAGGTGAATCTCTAGATATGGTCTAGTTTCCTTGATGTTTCACCCAAACTAATACTAAACCTATTTAATTGATAAGAAAAAGGGGGAGAAATAAACATGAAAGTAAATAAAGCATGATGCACCAAATTTTGATACCCTCCACTTTCCTATATTTCACTAAGAAGATGAACTAGGACTAAATCATATTGCACTACTCAACATGAGTCTTCAAGCATGAGTGTTTAAATATGGAGGTTATGGTCAATACACTAACTAATAGGTATGATCGAGAGGTATCATAAGATACACTAGTAAATCAATATCCACACTTAGTCATTGTAAGACCATGTAACACACTTCATATGACTTGTAAAGAGACTAGCACCCTATAAAGAGGTAAGAATGAAAGGATAAATGAGAGGGAGTTAAAACACTACCACTAGAATTCATCAGTTAACCATGAATTATACACTATATGTATGATTTAGAAGGAAATAAATCAACATATATTCACTTTAGAGGTAATTGTAAATGTTTATTTAAGTATGGTTTTTCCATACTTAGAATGAGATTCCTCTTACAAGCCATTCTAGGACACTTATATAGAATAAATGAGAGAGAGAGAGAGAGAGAGAGAGAGAGAGAGAGAGAGAGAGAGAGAGAGAGAGAGAGAGAGAGAGAGAGAGAGGTGAATA
This sequence comes from Torreya grandis, assembly GCA_037957365.1. Taxonomy (NCBI): domain Eukaryota; kingdom Viridiplantae; phylum Streptophyta; class Pinopsida; order Cupressales; family Taxaceae; genus Torreya; species Torreya grandis. The sequence continues at coordinate 7,258 of JARHVA010011387.1, read as the reverse complement.
TGGAAGGATTAAATTATGATTATAATATTAATCATGAAATAATATAAAAAATTAAAATAAGGTAAGAAACATTTTTATCATCCCTCTCAACATGTGTTAACTTGGTGTTATGATGACCTTCTAGAGAGTTGGCAAAGGAGATGTGTCACTTTCCCTTTAAAACTACCCTATCCTCCTTGATTGAGGGTTTAAACACATACATAACTCATATATAACATTTTTATATATTATTTACACATCATAAGATGATGTGAAACTCCTCAAACTAATGCAACAAGTCTAACATCTCATATGCTCACTTTGTCATCTTACCAAGCTTGCCAAATGCATAGTGAAAACCTGCAACTTTGTGCATTCACATGATTTTGGTAGATAATAGCCCTGTTGATGATTATAGCATAATTTTAATGTTGTAAAATATCTAAATTCAATTTTTTTATCTCTTTACTTCACCTAAAATTCCCCAAAATGCCCAATTTGGTTTTTCTAGGCCTCAAAAAGCCCTAAGTTGGCTTAAGGGGTCAAAATGAGTTTTAAGGCTCACCTAGATCCATTATTGGTATAATTTGATAGATTTAAATGGTTTAAACATATGTGAATTTTAAAAACTCATAAATTCTTCATAAAACTCCCAAACAAAAAAATATTTCTAAACTGCATGTTTGCTGCCCTATAGGGGACATAAAAGGTGTTTTGAAGCGACTTGGGCCCATTTTGTCTCTTTCTAAGGCATATGGTTATTGATTAAAGTATAAAAATATGTATAAAACCCCTAATATAATTTAATTCCATTAAAAAGGATGAAACACTCAACTCATACTTCATCATGAGCAAACTCTCAATAAAACCTTGATCTTCTTCATGGTACAAACCTATATTTTAGTTATTTTATCTCTCCTCATGAAAATTATAGACCTGAAACCACTTGATTTTTTTTTTTAAATATTTCTCAAAACCAATTAAAATTTCATGAATTTTGGATCTCTAAAGCTCAAGTTATGGCCTTTGTAGTGTTGTCCCACCTCATATTTTCTTCATTTCTGCATGACTATAGGTTTGTAGTTTGGCATTATCTTGAGTTATATGAGGTCTAAAGACCTTATTATTTTTTAATTAAGACTTATATGAGGCCATATAACCATTAAAACCATTATATTCATTTACCAAGCTTAGACATTCCATTTCAAGGGAAAAAACCATGGCAGTGGGGATTAATAAGGGTTTTAGAACACTTATCCTCTTCACAATTTTTATTAGAGATCTACCCCTTGAACTCAGAAATAATTCCATGATTTTTAAGAGAATATGGGTATTATAAATCCCCTAATTTATTTTTTTCTAAATATTCACCTCCTACATGAACCAATATAAAATTTTTGACCCTCTTCTAGCTACCAAGAACTCAATGAAGGAGTTGAGAAGTTTTTTTTGCTAAACCTATAACTTCTTATTGAGCATGGTATTGATTTTGAGGATACTAGATAAAGACTTGGATAGTATTATAAGTTCATATTCAGTTTTAAACCATTTATATGAGACCATCATTGGACCTTCTCCTTTAAAAAATTGTCATATCCTACCGTAAAACCCTATTAGAGTTGTTAACTCGGTGTTAATGGAATATTTATTGACATGTAAAATGGTGGAGTAAAGTATTAGAGCATATCTCATCTACATTTCCCTAAAAATTATTCATTATGTCTTGTTTTAAAATTAGAAATGATGAGTGGGTAGTTTTAAATGTACTCCAATGTTAGAAAATGAGTTTTATAACATCTTAGACATATGTATGAATAAGGTACATGGAATATGTTATTCAACAAGTGTTAAATTACATAAAATACACCTTTCACCTTTATACACGATATTATTCCCTCAAATTTTATATACTTTTATAGAGTTAGATTAAATTATTTCTATAAGAAATCTAAGATAAAGCAAAGGAAACCTTAAACTCTCCAAATATACCTTAGTTTCTCCAAAATAAGTTATAGAACACATTTGACCTCAAATAAAGGAGCTAACCTTACTTTTCATCATGATATCTTATTGACACCCTATTGTAACCTAAAATACTAATGACATGGCATTAGTCTTCTCATATTTGGCATAAACCTTGACTCACACAAGAAACCTTAAATAATGTTAAACATGGTATTTGAAGGTATTTTGACTCAAAATGACCACTTATAATGAATCAAAATCAATTTGAACATGCTAGGAGTCAATTATGGAAAAAAATTCCAACAAGACACAAGCATCAATCCTAGACCCCTATGTAGCTAGTGTCCTATCATGACATAGGTGCCAAGTGCCCTAAAGTTATGTAATTTATAACTGAAATATATCATAATAATCAGTCTAAGTGATTTAATGGGATATATTTACAAATATGAGTGGTATATATTCACATTCACTCCTCATTAATGCCTCACCTAAAATTCATACCAAATGACAATCAATTGATAAAATCTTCCCTATTTATTCATATTTCCATATAATTCATAAAGACTGCACATCTATAGGTATGAAGACTAAAGGAGCAGCCCAAGATCCCATTTGCCAAGTTACAATCTAGGTCACTATTATACTTGCTTTCCATATTTTTCACCCTTGTGCACACATAAGCCAACACATTAGGGGATAACTACATCTATCTGAGGCCCTCTTTAGAGTAGTAGCTATATAGGCAACACCCATTGATAGTGGGGTATTTTGGGTTAGCTCAACACCATGAGCCAACTAACCAATTTTTCCCAAAATCACTATAAAGATGAAGAACTAGGGTTTTTTCATTTCATGAAGATCAACAGTTCATTACTTATATATAAATGCACTAGAGCAAAGGCAAAGATAAACTCATAATAATCTAGGTGGTCACATCCTTTTCTAGATGGTATTATGTATAATAAACATGCATCTAGTTTAGAAAGTAGTGTCAACACTGACATCCAAGGTTGATGCTAGTGTCTATGACTCCAAAGGCACTCAATCAAGAATTTGGTTATTGTTCTACAATACTCTTCTAGCCTAATTATTTTTTTCCTAGATCTAGAGTTGTGTTATCATAAAAACCAAGTGCATTGTTTCTTTATCATTTCCATATCTAACATAGTTTTACTTTTTATTTTTTGTTTATCTTAGTTTATTAAATTTATCATATGTTATACCTGAGTTTAGCATTTAAATGGCCTACTATAGATATGATTATCACCATTGTACATTATCATTTCTATATTATTTACCTTATCTACCCAAGTAGGATCCAAATATAATTATGGTTAAACATATACCTTGTACACCTTAATAATACCTCACATTTTATTTTCTATGAAATAGAATAATAAATAATTACATAGATAAAAAAAATTGAATTAAGAAAAAAATAGCATTAATTTGAACTTGTTTAATTTTTAATTAATGTTATATAAGTACATAAAAAATATCTATATATTACAAGTATTATTATGATTCATATTTAAAACTCTCTCTCTCTCTCTCTCTATATATATATATATATATATATATTAAATTGATGTTTTATTATACACATTATAACATTACAAAGGGGGTATACAAACAAAAATTTTACATCATAACACCCTCTATAAATCGCTTGATTCTACTAGAGATCATTTATGCCCAAAACATAAAAAGGTGTCTATAATATTCCATTTTTGTGAGGCATTTAAAATAAATCTCAAAATTTGGCACATATTAAGGAAAAGAGGTTTATTTTCCTTCATATAAAAGATAAAAGGGCATGATCTAAAATTATAGAAATTTTTTCTAAGGGGTGAAAAGTGACAACTATCACTATGATGGGGATGATTTTTGATGACTATAAAGAAAGTATAGCCTGCATCATAGGTATGCCTACTATAGGTTTATATATTTTACAAAGAGAGGAGAATTAAAGAAGAGGAAATAAATATTTTATTTAAAGGAAAGGAAAAAATTTAGGAATTTCATGATAGTATCATTAAATAAAAACCATGCCAGGACCCTTGGGTTGAGTTTAGTTTCAACATAATCAAGTACATTACATTATAAGGATGGTATAAAAATTCTTTAATCCTAATGAATTTCCATCCTAAATAACTTCAAGCATATAATTATTGTTAGTCACCCATTTTTTTCTTGTTTATGTTTCTTGAATTTTTTTTCATAGAAGTCTAATTAGGTAAGACTAATCTTATTATCCACCAAGCCTTGATATACCTATTGTTTCAAGAAGCAAAACACAAAATATCATTGGTTGAAGTGAATTTTTTGAATCCTATCTCAGAGGTTGTGGGGATAAAAAAATTGGTCCTTTTTAATCATCCCTTGAAATATAGGGAGGGTCCAATCCTAAACAAATTCCTAGATCTATCAAAATCAAGATTCCCTCCATTAAAACTCAATCTCAGAGTAAAGGGAAGGAGAATGTCAATAAATTAATATAATAGAAATGTTTTTAGGGGATGAATATGGTTGATGGTGAACAAGATGTAATTGAGAACTCAAAAATATGGTAAGAAACCAAAATATACTGAACATAACACTATAGATAAAGGAGGTAACTTCTCTCATACATTAAGTAATTTTATTGATATTTTAGAAAATGACTTAAATTCCCTAATCATAATAGGTCCCTCAAAAAAATGAAAAAAATCAAGAAATTTGTTCAAAATTATAGCCATACAAATAATGATCAGCCTAATTTAGAAAGGAATATGAATATAAACAATACCAATGATCTTCATGGAAGGGTGAAATCTTTAGAAAATGAATCCAATATTTAATTAAGCATTCTAAATTGGTTTTTCAATTACAATATCTGTCCAGAAAATGTTATTGATTCTTTTCATCATCAAACCCAAGGGAAGCCTTTTACTCCTCAGTTTGATAAGCACTTTGATAAAAAGTAATGGGGCATATTTCAAGAGGTGTGTCAATTGAGAGAGGAATCATCTCATCTTAAGAGCAAAGAATCTAGAAAAATGTACATTCAATTAAGGTAAATATTAAAAAGTGATATATATTAGTAGGAATAATATTAATAATAAACATAACTATCATTTACATGCTTCAATATTGAATGAAGAAAAAAAAAGAGACCTCATCCTAGGAAGAGGATTAGAATTTAGAAGAAAATTCAAACATTAGTTATTAAATACTTGGAGGACCTTATGGTTCACCATCTTCACTATCTAAAGGAGGAGTGGGAAGTGTCTATAAGTATCAATGACCTATCTTTACTCTAGGCTTAATATTCTTATCAATTCTTATGGTATTGATGGTTTCACTTCAAGTTTTTTGTTGGCTATTTTTCTTTATGTTGATTTCAACTTTTCTTTTCATCAATTGTTAGTTTTAGTGTATATTGTAATTTTTATCCATATGAGCTAATGTTAATATATTTTTATTTGTAATAGGGTTTTTGGCCCTTTCAAAATCCCAAACTTTACTCTTAATCAATAAAAATTATGATTGATAATAACATGTTTAACATAAGTAGTATTTACTTGAATTCTCCAACTAATAAAACTTTTAAGCTATAGCTTAGAATTTTGGTTTCTTTATCAAAGATTTCAATTAAATATTTCATGACCAACATATAAATTGAATTAAATAGTTTAATATATATGTTTTGGAAGATGTGTAGGTTGAATATTCCCTTGATTTAAATAAGACTTTCCCACCAAAGATAAACATTAATTTTTTTTTTAAACAAGATTCCCTATGGAGTCTTAAAAAAATAAAATATGTTCTCATTCTTAAGGTATACAAGGGTAACATGACAATGTTATTAGATATTAAATATTATGATACAAGCATTCTTGATCATTCAAATTAATTTAGAATATATAATCCTTTAAATAAGGTGGCTAACACAGTGATCACAGCTATTAAAATATTATGTTTTAATGAAAGTGAAAAATAATGTTTAATTTCACATGCACCTACTATCCCAAGAATTTATGATTCACCAAAAATTAACAAAATGATCTAGTTAGATCTATTGTCAATACAAATAACTATCCCACTTATCCTCTTGTAATTGTTTTGCCTAAGAAATTGAAACACTTGGTAGGTAATAAATCTTCTTTTATTCAAAAAACTAGAATACTTTGTATATAAATTCAAGGATCATAGGGTTAATGATAATGATATTTTGGTAATTTTTTCATTTTATATCATTATTTATGAATATACCATTTTATGAAACCATAAATGTCATCCACAACATTATCTACTCCCAAATAGTAATTTTAGTGGAATTACGCTTAGGAAACACATTTCTTCACCTTTAAAGCAAACATTTATGGCAGAAAAAAAAAGGTGAAAATGGGTTCACCATTATTATCCATTTTTAAAACTTATTTATGGGACATTTCAAGTCAAAATAATTATAGTCCTATACATTGAAACATATTTAGTGGGATAGACTTGTAGATGAGACCAACGCTAAATCATCCCATGGTGTTGATAAACTTGATAAATTATTTGTACATTAAAATGGAAGGATAGACCTAATTTAGTTCACTATAGAGAATAGATAAAATAATAACCTCAATTTCCCTAATGTCCTTGTCTCAAATAAAACCAAATGGAACTTTTGTTGATGGGTCATTTGACAGGGCTTGCCAATTCTAGGTGGAGCATAGGTGTGCCCAACCTCTCCTAAAAAGGAAACATGAAATACTTTTGCCCCAAGGTTAGACCCCTTATATTAGAAAAAAGATTTCAAAAATGTAAAATTTGAGTTAAAAAAAATATTCAACACATGTATCTTATAAGTGATAAATGTGATGTGTATGTCCTTCCAAATTAATTATCTCATTTGTTTTTCCATACATAATTTTATTTTAACTAAAAAAAAACTATGCATGTTGGACCTTACTATGGCTAGAAATGAGAAAATTATAAAGGGGTAGATTAGGCCATTTATCTTAAGAATAACATGAGCAATGGGATTGTGACCATATGTATGTGACTAAAATGTATAAAGATCATGCAAATGGGTCCCCAATATAAGAATAGGGAAAATAAATGTAAAGCTATGGAAGGTACAAAGAAGTAAAAAAATGGATTCACTCCATTAATAGTCACCATAATGGATCAAAAAACACATGATTTGGATCAATCACCCATACATAAAGAAATTAACATATAACATAATAAAATAACACTCGATAAATCCAATATATATTTTTAGGTGCCTATAGGTAATACATCTAGTGCTTCCTTAGATGAGGAGGTTTATATGTTG